>KQ995702.1:9216-36480 GCA_001598015.1 Dorcoceras hygrometricum
TTGCCACCAGAATTATCTTCTCTACATGATGTCTTTCATGTTTCCATGTTGAGGAAGTACGAGCCAGATCCGTCTCATGTGTTGAGAACTGACGAGGTTGAGCTAGATCAGACGTTGAGCTATGTGGAGTATCCCTTGAAAATTCAGACAGAAAAGAGAAACAGTGAGGAATAAAACCATTCCTTTGGTAATGGTGCGATGGAGCAAACATGGTAGGGAAGAAGCTACCTGGGAGATGGAAGAGAAGATGCAGCGTGAGTGGCCGCATCTATTTGAGTAGATGTTGTATCAGTTTCCAGTATTTGGTTAGTTTGGTTGCTCTTTTCCCTAGTTGTTGTTTGTTGTTTGCTCAGTTATCTTGAACTCTTGGTTGTGAGTTAAATTGTTTCCCCGAGCTTGATTTCTAGGACGAAATTGTGTTTTAGTGGGGGAGAGATGTGAGACCTGTGTTTTCGCAATCAGATGTTGCTCGGGTTGAAACCAGCTGGTAGTAGATGCGTGAGTTGAAGTCATCGAATTTGTCTAAGTGTGGGAATCAGCCGTTGAGATGCTATCAGGTGTCGCGGGAGAGATATCTGTTCGGGTTTTGCATCATCGATGAGCGATCGCGTCAGCTGTTGGTATTTCAGACGTTGCGTTTTGGTAGGAAGCAGCAGCAATGCTGACGTGGTTTTCAAACGTTGGTATTTTAGTTGCGATGGTCAGCAGAGAGCGCTAAGGGACTCTAAAGTGATGACGTTTTGTGAACAGGAACCAGCTGTTGGTTTCTCTAGCGTGTTTCTTAGCGGGTATCGAACTACGTCGTTTTGATAAGTTGGAACGACAACGTTTTGGGTGTAACGTTTAGCATCAGCTGTTGGTCGCGTTAGACATCTATTGTTGAGGGATCTGATGGGTTGTTTTATTCAGCTGCTGGTTTATTGACCAGCTGTTGGTAGCGAGGTGACGTGTTCCTCTGTGACGTCATTTGGTTAAGTTGGTGCGACGCCGTTTAGCCTTAGCGTTGTTTGAGAGATTCAGCTGTTGGTTGAGATAACAGCGATGGCAACTGTTTTTGTCGGTGGAATCTGTTCCTATTTCTGTCAGCTATTGAGAAGTGTATTTAATAGAAGGACTTGGTCTTCGATTTTATATGAGATCCCATACTTAGAATATTTTTCCCGATTGCCATTCTCTGTCGTGAACCCTAAGTACTGTTCATCGCGTTGGTTTTCCGTCAATTCCCGGCGATATACCGATCTGTTGGAAGTAAGAGTTGAAGCTTTGGACTCCTCTTGCTACGGTGTTTCATCCTATACCACTTTTGGAGGTTGTGGTTGGCTGGAGGCAGAATCGCAAAGCTGCTCCAACGTTCGTGTGTTGCGTCGTTCAGGTAGCGCTTCGAGTTAATTGATAAGATCTTACCTTAGGCTTTGATTTGAGCTTCCTGTTGAGTTAGGAAGTGGGATTATTGCTGGTTGAGTTGTAGCTCCTAGTCTATGAGTTCTGTTAGCGTTCCTGAGATTTATGCGTGCGTTGCTTAGCAGGTTTTGTACCAGATTTCTCGGGACCCCGTTTTGGTGAGCGTAACAGATTCGAGGTACAGATTTGGATCTTGTAATTCAGCGTGATTATGGCTTGGATAAATTGTGAGGTTGCTGTTTGTGTGAATTGCCGTGTATGGTTGATGTTGCATATGTTTTATGTTACCTGTTTTGTTAGCTTTTGCATACACACATATTCCATTCAGCTGTTGCAGCCATGACTTGTTGTTGTTGCTCTGTTTCTTACTAGGATGCGAGGGCGAGCGGCAATACCGCACTCTCATCTCCCTGTTGGGATCTGTTAGCCCTCATGCGCCGAGTGGTTAACTACCACAGTTCATGGGTTGGACAACGGCAGGTTGAGTTGTTTGATGCATCTGGTATTCGAGTGTGGTGTAAACACGAGCGGGTAATTCCCGTATGCTTGTACACACACCGTGGCCACTATTCGTTGCAGATTCCGTTGAGCTGTGCTTGAAGTTCTTTGGCTTCCTTTCTTTGGTTGTAGCCTTCGGCCGTTGTCCGTTCTTCATGCATAGCATCTGCATTTTATCTTTGCTGTTTACTGCTGTTTTATAGTTGCTCTTCGTACTGGGGTTTGACCCCGATGTCCCTTTGGGGCTGTTGTGTTTGTTGCCTGTGTGTTGTTTCAGGTTTCCCAGGTTACTCAGCTGGTCGTGGAGTTGGCCCCGCTGGAGGTGCCCCAGGAGGTGCTTAGAGTGTCCCAGTTATGTATAGTATCTATATGCACTGGTATCACCGCAGGTGGGATGTCCCGGGTGATGATCAGACATTTATAGCTAGTAGTCTGTTGTATTCAGTTGTGGTTGTTGTCAGGTATTTGATGCATGGTTATGCTGTATTGTTTTACTTTGGGCTTGTAGCCTTTGCTTGTTTTGTGTAACTGGGATATATTTTGAGTATTGCCGTATTTTAAATTATATTGTCTTTCTATCACGTCAAAAGCAAAAATTTTAGCTACTTTTTAGTTGTTTCCGCTAGTGTTTGCGTGGTTTATCTCTGATGTGAGCACGAGGCCTGACAATAGTTGTTCAGTTGCATCGTTAAAAACTTTAAAATTTCACATATAGTTGCACAAATATTCCATTACAGACACGCAATCTGTTCTGCTATTACAGTTATCAGCTCTGAGCTGATTAAGCTACACAGTCTCTCACACTCTTTTTTTTATTTACACTTTATCAACAACGCTACAGTGTGTACAACACAAAGTCAAGGTGAGGATGATGAATAAAGTTTTTGTACGTGATCTTATATCTCAAGATTTCAGTAAGCAAAAGCACACAGGGCAAGAGTTCGGTGTCTTTCTGTGTGGTTGATTTTTTTACTTATAGCTCATCTGATTGATCGATCCTTTGAATGATTTTATCTTCTGGCTAATTGATATTCTTTTCACTTTTGAAATACTTGCCTTTATACATACCGGAATCATCAGAAGATTACCGTTAGGTACAATAATAGCGCCAGGTAGTTTAGCCAGTGATTAAGCACTTGATTCGCTCTGATATGATTTGAGATACGTCTTTGCTAAGCTGAAATCCTTAGTTGTGCAAACTTTGCTCTAATTTGAATGCTTTCCTCTTATCTGATTACGAAGCTCCATTCTGATCTGATCTACGTCACTCTAATATGATCGACTTAATCTGAGCTGATTGGTGATGCTATAAGCTGATCGACTTGGTCTGAAATGATTAGCGATGCTCAAAGCTGATCGGCGATGCCTAAGATGATCTGTGTGACTCTAATCTGATCTGAGATGAGCCAAGCTGATCTGTGTCACTCTAATCTGATCTGCAATGCTCTAATATGATCTGTGATGCTCTAAGTTAAGCTCTACATCATTCTGCTGTGATCTGTTCGAGTTCTTGTATTTTGTTATCACCAAAACATAGTAAATTTTTATCTCAACAATTTCTCCTTTTTGGTGGTGACAAACAACCAAATTTCTCTTTTATAAATCAATATAAAAAATTTATTTAAGAACAAGGATTTAAATATAAGATCTGAACCCCAAAAACTGAAAAAAAAATCTTCTCAAAACCATCTACGTCCTTTGCTGCTGTTGTCTCTTTTCTACCATTGCTATTACTTTCCCTTTGTCTTCCACTGCTGCTAATTTCCCCCTTTTTGGCATCACCAGCTCTCGTAATATGAGCAATCATTTCAGCGAGCTAAGAGCCGAAAGCATTGAGGCTCGAATTAACTACAGATGATGAATACTGAACCTCATCAAGTAGCAACTGCCTTGTCGAAGTAAGCTCTAAAGAAAGGTCAGCTTAGGCTTTCTCTCCCCGCCTTATCAAGTACAGATATTTTCAGGCCTTGTGCTCACAACAGAGTAAAATCACATAAATACAAGCGGAAGCTACTAAAAATCGATTAAATTTTTTTTTGCTTTTGGCCTGACGGTTTAAAACAATATAATTTAAAATACGAAAATACTCAAAATAGATATCCCAGTTTAATAAAACCCCACAACAAACGGTACAGCATAAACATGTATCAAGTACCTGGTAACAACCACAACCGAGTACAACAAAATACAACAAAAGCACAGGGAATCCCCTGGATAACTGTACTGATACATATATATATGCTATACGCTACTGGGATACTCTAACCACCTCCTAGGGCACCTCTAGCTGGGTCAGCACCACGACCAGCTGAATAACCTGGGAAACCTGAACAACAACAGGCAAACAGACAACCAAGCCCCAGAGGGACATGGGGTCAAACCCCAGTACGGAGGGCAACTGAAACAGCTAAAGAAACAGCATAAGATAAAATGCAGATGCTATGCATGAGACACCGGACAACAGCTGGAGGCTACAACCGAAAAGGGAGCCAAGGAAACTCCGGCACAGCTCAACAAGAATCTGCAACGAATGGTGGCCACGAGGTGTGTTCAAAGTGTGGTCATGAGCCACTCGCCTTGAAACCACACCCGAATACCAGATGCATCAAACAGCTCAACCTGCCGTTGCGCAAGTCATGAACTATGGTAGTTAACCACCCGGCGCATGAGGGCTAACAATCCCAGCAGGGAGATGAGAGTGCGGTATCGCCGCTCGCCCTCGCATCCTGGTAAGAAACAACAGCACAATACAACAAGATACAAAGCAAGGGATCTGAAATATGCGTGAACCATGCGTGTATGCAATCAACCGAGAGCAGCTTGCATAACACAAATGCAACACCAAGCAATACACAGCAATTATGCACGGAAATCCCAATCAGCAATGAAAACCAGCTCTCACATTAAATCTCACGCTAATCCAAGCTGGATTTCAAGCTCAAGATCCGTACCTTGATTCTGTGTAACGATTACCACAATTAAAGCCCCGAGAAATCTGATTCCAACACCTGCTAAACACATGCACAACAGATCTCAGGCAAGCTAACAAAAACTCACGGCCAACTATAGAGCTCACGGCTGGGAGCTAAGCTCAACCAGGAATCAATCCTACCAATAAAACTTCATAGGGAGCTTAAATCAAGGCTAGGAACAAGATCTCATCGTAAAAAGAACGAAGTTCTACCTGAACTACACAACGCACAAAAGGGGCAGCAATTTCGCGTTCCAAAACCAGTCAATCGCAGCTTCCAAAAGTGGTATGGAATGAAAGAGCTTCTCAAGAGGAGTCCAACGCTACCTCAGACGTCCAAAATGATGGCCGAAAACGACGGGAATTCACCGGAGAAACTCACGGTGAACAGTACCCGAGGGTTTGAAGCAAAGAACGACAATCGGGTGAAATATTTCTCTAAGTATGGAATCTGGTTTAATGAAAACGAAGACCAGCCTCTAATATATATACACGTGAAATCTGCTTAAAATTTTTCAGACGTCCAAAATGATGGCCGAAAACGACGGGAATTCACCGGAGAAACTCACGGTGAACAGTACCCGAGGGTTTGAAGCAAAGAACGACAATCGGGTGAAATATTTCTCTAAGTATGGAATCTGGTTTAATGAAAACGAAGACCAGCCTCTAATATATATACACGTGAAATCTGCTTAAAATTTTCCACCGACACAATCAGATTCCTCAACAAATTAACGCATGCGTTAAACAGCTCTCAACAATGAAACGATGTCGCTCTGCACACGTCAGCAAATCTGATCGAAGCGTTACGCTACAACAGATCTCTACAAAGCCAATACGACATCGCACAACACCACAGGAGAATTCTGAAAACAAAACGCTAATGGCTGGAGACATCTGGAATACAACACGCTAACAGATCTCTCCATCAAGCGCTAACCAAAACGGCGACGTATTGGTGACATCTGAAAACTAGCGCTATACATTGTCCCGCGCACCAGATCTCACAACCAAACGCTAGGCCAAACGACACCGTATTAACTACACAAAACACGCAGGGCAGATTTCTAAATCAGATCCTAGCGCTATCGAAATATCAGATCTCTCCTAAACGACGACGTGCAAGCTTCTATGATACAACATGCGCTGCGCAGACCTCTACACATCAACGCAACAGATCTCTCCTGCCCACGAGATATCCAGACTTCACAAAAACGACGGCGTATATCTTGCGCTACCAATTACATGCGGCGACTGGATTTCTCAAGAAATCCGACAGATCACACCAACAATTCAGATTTCAAACTCGAAAATATCAAAATTTCCAGAATTGCTCCAAATGTGAAATCTGACCCGAAAATGCAAACAAAACCTTCAAACAGAAATCTGAACCACCAGAATTCCTTAAAGACCGATTAATCCAACAATTAATCTTTTATAAAATTTTAGGTCTCACATTTTCCACTAAAAAGGATTTCGTCCTCGAAATCAAACAACAATTCCGGAATTCCAACACAGCAACAGAAAACCAAAACAGAAAAATCGCCCAACACATGGCCAAGAGTTCAAGATAACTGAGCAAGCAAATAACAACTAGGAAAATATTACAACCAAAGCTACAACTACTGGGAATCTAGCATAACAGCTACTCAAACAGATGCGGCCACTCGCGCTGCATCTTTTCCTCCAGATCCCAAGTAGCTTCTTCCCTGCCATGCTTGCTCCATTGCACCATCACCAACGGAATGGTTTTGTTCCTCAAGTGTTTCTCTTTTTTGCCAAGGATCTGCAAGGATATTCCTGATAACTCAACGTCTGATCTAGCTCTACCTCGTCAGTTCTAAGCACATGAGACGGATCTGGCTCGTACTTCCTCAACATGGAAACATGAAAGACATCATGTAGAGAAGATAATTCCGGAGGCAACAACAGCCGATACGCTAATGGGCCAATCTTCTCAACTATCTCATACGGGCCGACGTAACGAGGGGCTAACTTTCCCTTGTGTCCAAAGCGCATAACACTGCGAAACGGAGAAAGTTTGAGAAATACCTGATCACAACCTGAAACTCTAGAGGTCGACGCCTCTTATTAGCATAACTGGCTTGGCGATCCTGGGCAGCTTTCATCCGCTGTCGAATTAGATCCACATGATCCTTCATTTGCTGCACAAAATCTGGGGCAGATAGCTGCTTCTCCCCCACTTCTTTCCAACATACTGGAGATCTGCACTTCCTGCCATACAAAGCCTCAAACGACGCCATGCCAATCGTCACTTGATAGCTGTTATTATAGGAAAACTCCACTAAAGACAACGCGTCTTGCCAGCTACCTCCAAAATCCATCACAACAGCTCATAACATATCCTCCAACGTCTCGATAGTTCGCTCAGATTGGCCATCTGTTTGGGGATGATACGTGGTACTCATAGCCAATCTGGTACCTAGAGCTGCTTGCAAACTCTTCCAAAACCTGGAAGTAAAGCTTGGGTCTCGGTCTGAAACGATTGAAACAGGCACACCGTGCAATCTAACCACAAAATCCACGTACAGTCTCGCCATTTTCTTCAAAGAAAAGGTCATACCGTAGGGAATAAAATGTGCAGACTTCGACAATCGGTCGATAACCACTCAAATAGCATCACATCCTCTGCTGGTACGAGGCAGATGCGTCACGAAATCCATAGCTATGTGCTCCCAATTCCATTGGGGCACTTCCAAACTCTGCAACAGACCACCAGGTCTCATCCTTTCAGCCTTAACCATCTGACAGTTTAAACAACGAGCGACAAAACCAGCAACGTCGCTCTTCAGTCCAGCCCACCAAAAGTGCAGCTTCAACGCATGGTACATCTTCCGTGCACCAGGATGAACACTGTGTCTACTGCAGTGCGCTTCCCAAAGGATCTCCTCCTTCAAATCAATGAGGTTAGGCACAACCAGCCTGCCACGAAACCTCAAGAAACCATCATAAGAAACGGAATAATCCTCAAGTTCTCCAGCCCTGACTTTTAACTTCAACTCGTGGATGGAAGGATCAGTCCTTTGAGCTGTTCGAATACTAGAAACAATCTGTGGCTCCACTTGGAAAGAAGAAACCACGACACAATCCTCAGCCGGGTAGAATCTCCAACCAGTAGTATTAAGATGCTCCTGATCCTTAGAAATATACAACGAAGCAAGCATCTCACTAGCCTTCCTACTCAAAGCATCGGCCACTACGTTCAATTTCCCAGGCTGATACTTAATCTCGCAACCAAAGTCCTTTAGCAGCTCCATCCAACGACGCTATCTCATATTCAAGTCAGGCTGCGAAAACAGATACTGCAAACTTTTGTGGTCCGAGTACACCACAAATTGCTCGCCATACAGGTAATGACGCCAGAGCTTCAGTGCAAAGACCACGGCTGCTAGCTCCAAATCATGGACTGGATAACGAGTCTCATGCGGTTTCAACTGCCGCGAGGCATACGCAATGACTCGTACATTCTGCATCAAAACACAGCCCAATCCATTGAGCGAAGCGTCAGAACAAACAACGAAACCACCTGATTCGGACGGCAGAGCCAACACAGGTGCAGTAGTAAGTTTCTCCTTGAGCAATTGAAACGAATTCTCGCATTGCTCAGTCCACACAAACCTCTTGTCCCTCTGAGCAAATTGAGTCATCGGCTTTGCTATGCTAGAAAATCCTTCAATGAAACGACGGTAATAGCCAGCCAGACCCAAGAAACTACGAATCTCCGACACATTCCTGGGACGCTCCCAGTTCAAAACAGCATCAACCTTACGATCCAGAGAAATCCCCTCGGCTGAAATGGCATGACCCAAAAATACGACGCGATCCAGCCAAAACTCGCACTTGGAGAATTTACATAGAGCTGCTGGTCTCTCAATGTCTGAAGGACAATTCGCAAATGCTCCTTATTCTCCAAAGGAGTCTTAGAATATACCAAGATGTCATCAATGAACACTATCACGAACTGATCTATGAACTCTCTGAAGACCCGGTTCATCAGATCCATGAATACTACAGGCGTGTTGGTCAGCCCAAACGGCATAACCAAGAACTCAAAATGTCCGTACCTAGTACGAAAAGCAGTCTTTGCGACATCTTGATCTCTTACTCTCAGCTGATGGTACCCTGAACGCAAGTCAATCTTCGAATACACCGCAGAACCTTGCAGCTGATCAAACAGATCATCGATTCTGGGTAAAGGGTACATGTTCTTAACAGTCGCTTTGTTCAGCTGGCAGAAATCAATGCACATCCGCATTGAGCCATCCTTCTTCTTCACAAACAAAATGGGCGCTCCCCAAGGCGACATGCTAGGTCTGATGAAACCTTTCTCCAGCAAATCGTCCAACTGCACCTTGAGTTCTCTCAACTCCGCAGGCGCCAAACGATACGGGGCATGAGAAATCGGAGCTGTGCCAGGCACCAGCTCAATGCTGAAATCAATCTCTCGCCTTGGAGGAAAACCAGGAATCTCCTCCGGGAACACATCGGGAAAATGTCGCACCATGAGAACGTCGCTAAGCTGCACACGAGAAGAAAAAGACGCATCCAAAGCGTAAATCATGAAACCAGCATTCCCTAAGGACAACAAACTGAACATCTCCATCGCTGAGACTAACGGGATCTTCGATCGAGAATCCTGGCCGTAGAAATCCCACTTCTCGCCAGACAAAGGCCTAAAACGCACAATCCCATAGAAACAATCCACATAGTTGGACAACACGTCCATCCCAACGATACAATCGAAATCCCACAACATCAGACGGATCAAATTTGCTACCAACACATGCTCCCCAAATCTCAAAACGCCATCTAACAAAACCTCCTGGGAAAACAGGCTCACACCGCCAGGGGTAGAAACAGAAACAGCATCGCGCAAAGAAATGGTACACAGACCATGATCAACAACGAAAGAATCAGAGATGAAAGAATGCGATGCACCGGTGTCAAACAACACACGCGCAGGAAAATCGAAAACAATACATGTACCTGCGATCACCCTGCTCGGCGTCTCCTCTGCCTGCTCCCTAGTCATGACGTTGGCCTGAGCATGCTGGGGTCCAGAATAAAACGGCTGAGACGACTGTCCGAATCGCGATGGACCAGGCTGCTGGAACGGCCTGAACGGAGTCTCACCAATCCTGGGCTGCTGAAACTGAGGGGAACGACCCCTAGACTATCCTCCTCGACCCTGAGGCGGGGCTGCGGCTGGCTGTGATCCAGCTGACGGACACACCCTAGCGAAATGCCCATACTGACCGCAAATATTGCAAGAGCCCTGAACACCAACACACTGGGTAGAAGGATGCTTGCCACCACAATAACCACAAATCTCAGCCCGAGAACCACTGCTACTCGAGCTACCAGAACCAGAAGAGCCAGAACCAGACTTCTTCTTGAACTGTTGACCGTGGGGTCGGAACCTCTGACGACCAGACTGCTGTGCCACCTGCGGCTGCTGCTGCTGCTGGGGCTGATGAGCTGACTGCGAAGACTGCGCTCCCTGACCAGCAGGACGACCACCCTACGCTACCAACTGTCTACGAGCACGACGACTCCGCAAACCCTCCTCAATGTCGATAGCACTATCCACTGCTTCAGCATAAGTCTTGGGTTTGCTTGTCAGCACCATCTGATACAGTTCCTCGTTTAAAACCCTCTAATAATATGGTCCTCTTGGCCCTCTCCCGACCAGAAACGTGCTACGTACGCCAAAAAAGAAGAAAACTTCCTAGCATACTCACGAACAGACATCGAGCCCTGCTCCAGATGATCAAACTCCCGCTCACGGGCGTTCACGTAAGACTCAGGAATATACTCCTGCCTAAAAGTCTCGCAAAAGCTGTCCCAAGTAATCCCAACGCTGATCTTCAACAAAGTACTAGAAGCACCTCGCCACCAGCGCTCTGCACCCTTTCTAAGCTGAAGCGTTACCAAGTTCAAACGAAGCTCGTCGTCATACTGGACACGATCGAAAAACCAGTGATGTTCCGAAGCCACGAATCTGCATCCTCGCTCGAATCGTCGCCATTGAAAACCTGAGGATTCATCCTCTGAAACCTCGCTATCACAACGTCCATTCTCTCTACAGGGGTCGGCAAAACCTCAACCTCATCCTCCTCATCACGTCTACTACGAGTACGACTAGGAGCACTACGCCGATCCTCATTCTGCCCTTCTGACTCCTGAAACTGCCCCTACCTCTAGCTCTACGTCTAGGCGGAATTTACGAAGGCACTCAACAGGATAAGGCAAAAGAGAACAGATACAGCATAGATATCACAACAATATGCAGCACATAATTCACATAGGTCAAGAACATGCAACACACGACACTGTGCCTAGACTCAAGTGTGATCAAAGAATTGGAGCTTATCCCAGCTTAAGCTCTGATACCAAAAATGCCAGGCCTCGTGCTCACAACAGAGTAAAATCACATAAATACAAGCGGAAGCTACTAAAAAGCGGTTAAAATTTTTGCTTTTGGCCTGACGGTTTAAAACAATATAATTTAAAATACGACAATACTCAAAATAGATATCCCAGTTTAATAAAACCCCACAACAAACGGTACAGCATAAACATGTATCAAATACCTGGTAACAACCACAACCGAGTACAACAAAATACAACAAAAGCACAGGGCATCCCCTGGCTTACTGTACTGATACATATATATATGCTATACGCTACTGGGATACTGTAACCACCTCCTGGGGCACCTCTAGCTAGGTCAGAACCACGACCAGCTGAATAACTTGGGAAACCTGAACAACAACAGGAAAACAGACAAACCAAGCCCCAGAGGGACATGGGGTCAAACCCCAGTACGGAGAGCAACTGAAACAGCTAAAGAAACAGCATAAGATAAAATGCAGATGCTATGCATGAGACACCGGACAACAGCTAGAGGCTACAACCGAAAAGGGAGCCAAGAAAAGTCCAGCATAGCTCAACAAGAATCTACAATGAATGGTGGACACGGGGTGTGTTCAAAGTGTGGTAATGAGCCACTCGCCTTGACACCACACCCGAATACCAGATGCATCAAACAGCTCAACCTGCCGTTGCACAACTCATGAACTGTGGTAGTTAACCACTCGGCTCATGAGGGCTAACAATCCCAGCAGGGAGATGAGAGTGCGGCATCGCCGCTCGCCCTCGCATCCTGGTAAGAAACAACAGCACAATACAACAAGATACAAAGCAAGGGATCTGAAATATGCGTGAACCATGCGTTTATGCAATCAACCGAGAGCAGCTAGCATAACACAAATGCAACAGCAAGCAATACACGGCAATCCCAATCAGCAATGCAAACCAGCTCTCACATTAAATCTCACGCTAATCCAAGCTGGATTTCAAGCTCAAGATCCGTACCTTGATTCTGTGTAACGATTACCACAATTAAAGCCCCGAGAAATCTGATTCCAACACCTGATAAACACATGCACAATAGATCTCAGGCAAGCTAACAAAAACTCACGGCCAACTATAGAGCTCACGGCTGGGAGCTAAGCTCAACCAGGAATCAATCCTACCAATAAAACTTCACAGGGAGCTTAAATCAAGGCTAGGAACAAGATCTCATCGTAAAAAGAACGAAGTTCTACCTGAACTACACAACGCACAAACGGGCAGCAACTTCGTGTTCCACAACCAGTCAATCGCAGCTTCCAAAAGTTGTATGGAATGAAAGAGCTTCTCAAGAGGAGTGCAACTCTACCTCGGACGTCCAAAATGATGGCCGGAAACGACGGGAATTCACCGGAGAAACTCACGGTGAACAGTACCCGAGGGTTTGAAGCAAAGAACGACAATCGGGTGAAATATTTCTCTAAGTATGGAATCTGGTTTAATGAAAACGAAGAGCAGCCTATAATATATATACACGTGAAATCTGCTTAAAATTGTCCACCGACACAATCAGATTCCTCAACAAATTAACGCATGCGTTAAACAGCTCTCAACAACGAAACGACGTCGCTCTGCACACGTCAGCAAATCTGATCGAAGCGTTACGCTACAACAGATCTCTACAAAGCCAATACGACATCGCACAACACCACAGGAGAAGCCTGAAAACAAAACGCTAACGGCTAGAGACATCTGTAATACAACACGCTAACAGATCTCTCCATCAAGCGCTAACCAAAACGGCGACGTATTGGTGACATCTGAAAACTAGCGCTATACATTGTCCCGCGCACCAGATCTCACAACCAAATGCTAGGCCAAACGACACCGTATTAACTTATCTAAACGACATCGTATTGTGCTCAACACAAAACATGCGGGGCAGATTTCTAAATTAGATCCTAGTGCTATAGAAATCTCAGATCTCTCCTAAACGACGGTGTACAAGCTTCTACGATACAAAATGCGTTGCACAGACCTCTACACATCAACGCAACAGATCTCTCCTACCCACGAGATATCCAGACTTCACAAAAACGACGGCGTATTGATCTTGCGCTACCAATTACGCGCGGCGACCAGATTTCTCAAGAAATCCGCCAGATCTCACCAACAATTCAGATTTCAAACTCGAAAATATCAAAATTTCCAGAATTGCTCCAAATGTGAAATCTGACCCGAAAATGCAAACAAAACCTTCAAACAGAAATATGAACCACCAGAATTCCTTAAAAACCGATTAATCCAACAATTAATCTTTTATTAAATTTCAGGTCTCACGGATATTGTCTCTATTGTTTTTTTTATCAGCGTAAGATGTGACTTACGTGTATCTTCAACACTAAGCTCGAGAGACTTCATTATCTGATCGAATGGACTAGAAAGAGGTTAACAGCTCTTGAGTCAGTGGTGCTGATACCTGAGAACTTTCTTTAATTGCATGGTATCCTCAGGATCAGAATCCTCTTCCAGAATCAGTTTGCGCTTTGGAGGTGCAACGTCTGAATTGGTACTGCTATCACCACATCAGGAATAATTTTCAAAGATGTGACAGAGGGAGCAGATCTTGCAACTGTCGTTCTCTTGTGCTTTATTACTGGGTTAGCGACAACTTCAGCTTTGGAGCGCACATCTTCCAGACGTTGGGCTTTTCCTGTAGTAGCTTTGAACTCTATCTCGGCAGCCATTCTCGCTTCAGCTGCTGCATATCCAGCTTCTCAAATTTTCCGCTTCTCATCTAGAGGCTATGCTGGAGATGCTTGTTCCCGGCAACATATATGTTCCAACAGATTTGACAGACAAAATATTCAAAGAGGGAAGGGCCTTAGATTCGCACAGTTTTAATCCTTGTACTCCCTCCAGCAGCAGGCTTATCTGCACAGCAAAACCAGAAGCCTGCTTGGTCGATGGGACGAGCATCGCATTCACAATCCCAAAAAGGATTTTGATCCAATTTATTTTGACGTCGCCCATAATCGATACCATCAAGTCGAATCGCCCTTGGGTCACCGCATCAAAAGACCCAGCTTTGACAGTGAGGGCCTTGGCTATAATATCATTGAGTAGGCGATATTCAACCTTCATCTCCTTCTTTTTGCAAGAACTCTTCACATGTACGCCCGTATCAGAAAACTCCATCTACATTTGAGACCATCCTCTTGGAAAAGTCAGATACCACAACAATCCCCTCAGTGGTCAACTGAAAAATACCAGAGAACATCTCTTCTGTAATAACCATTGTCAAACCCTGGACTGTGCTGACCACAGTGTCTTGCTCCAGCTTAGCATGGACAAAAAAATCCTGAATATCCTCCTCGTAAACCGCCGTCGAACACCCCAAGAAGCCTCTGAGTCCAGACGACTCCAGAGCTTTGAATACCTTCAGCATTCCCCCGCTGGGAAGGCTGAGGACTGAATCGAAGTTGACTTGGAGAGTGTCTTGAACAAAGACAAGGGCCATGACTGTTAGATTCCTTGAGGGCGAGAGATATTTCTGCAAGAAGATTTGGAAAACACGATAGTAATGGTAATCGCAAGATTTGAGAATATACACCATAAATAGAAGTTAGAAAAGTGAGAGAAAATGTAGGTGGTGATTTACGCACTCTGACACAACATGTAGTTTTGAATTCATAAAGACGATTGAAAAATTTTTAACCGTATTCTTAAAAGTAAAAAAATTACACCGCCGTTGAAAGTAGATCACCACCGATTTAGTATATCAACAGAGGATATGGAATAAGCATCAGCTGTATATGTGTGTACTAAGAATTCGTTCAGCTCACGCGCATTCAGTTGACTTTAGAGCTTATTACTTTGATCTGAAGTACCCCCTAGGCTGAGGTTCCCCATAAGCTGAGATTTCCCCTGAGCTGAAGGTTCCCCCTAAGCTGAGGTTCTCCCTAAGCTGAAGGTTCCCCCTGAGCTGAGGTTATTCCTAAGCCGAGGTTTCTCCCTAAGCTTAGAAGATCCTCGATCACCTGCAATCGACAGGTTAAAGTAGTTATAAGAGACCAAGAATATTTCGGAAATATGAAAACTTAGCATTAGGAAGTGTCTTGTGAAGAATATCAGCGACTTTCTATTCGGTTGAGACGTATTCCAGCCTGACGTCCTTCTTGAAATCTCTTATGAAGTGTTGCCTGATGTTGATATTTTTGGTTCACGAATGCAGCACAGGATTTTGTGTGATGGCAATAGCAATTATATTGTCGCAGAAAATAGGTGACTCTGAAGCATCAATGCCATAGTCCCTAAGCTGATGTTGTACCCGTAAGATCTGATCACAGCAGCTCTTAGCTGCTAAGTACTATGCTTCAGCTGTGGATGTAGCAATTGAAGTCTTCTTCTTACTGAACCATGAGATCAAACGATCTCTAGATATTGACAATTGCCACTCGTGCTATGCCTGTCAATGCGGCAACTGGCATAATCTGCATCACTGTACCCGATCAGTTGAAAAATGGAGTCTTTGGGATACCAAAGACCCACATTTGGAGTACCCCTAAGATATTTTAAAATACTCTTAACAATGATGAAATGAGACTGTTTTGGCTCTCCTTGAAATCTAGCACACATATAGACAGTAATCACGATGTCCGATCTGCTATCTGTTATGTAAAGCAAAGAGCCTATAATATTGCGATACAAAGATACCTCACTGGCAGTTCCAGCTTCATCTTTATCCAGTTTGATTGAGGCACTCATCAAGGTAGTGCTGCAGAGCAGTTTTCCATCCCGTACTTCTTCAGCAATTCTTTCATGTATTTGAAAATTATGAAGATTCCATTCTCAAGCTGTCGCACTTGAAGTCCAAGAAAGATAGTCCGCTCTCCCATCATGCTCATCTCAAACTTGTTCTGCATTAACTTTGAAAATTTCTAGCACAGCTTGGGGTTAGAAGAGCCAAAAATAATATCATCAACATAAATCTGGACTAATAACACATGATCATTTTTAACAAATTTAAGTAATGTCTTATCGATTGTGACTATGACAAAATCATGTTCTACAATAAATTTGGAATATGTATCATACCAAGCTCTGGGTGCTTCCTTCAACCCATATAGAGCTTTATCTAGTTTGTAAACGTGATCTGAATATGTATGATTGAAGAAACCAGGAGGTTGTGATACATACACTTCCTCGGTTAAGATGCCATTTAAGAAGACAATCTTCACATCCAACAGAAAGACTTTAAAGTCTTTGAATGCAGCGTGTGCAAGAAAATGTGAATGGCTTCTAATCTAACTCTTGGTGCAAAGGTTCCATCCAAATATATTCCTTCTAATTGTCTAAAGCCTTGTGCTACCAAACTAGCTTTGTTTCTAGTAACAATCACATATTCATTTAATTTACTCCTAAAGACACATTTCGTTCCCATCACAGAGTGATTAGATGGCCTAGGAACTAATTGCCAAACCTTATTTCGTTCAAATTGATTAAGTTCTTCCCACATCGCTTCTACCTAGCTCGGGGGTCTACTAATGCGTCATCAATAAGCTTAGGTTCTATATGAGAAAATCAATGCTGAATTGAAATACTCATGCATAAGCTGGCATTGTGTGCAAACTAGTGAAGTAACGTTACCTATGACCTGCTCAGGTGGGTGATTTCTATGCCACGAAAGATCAGGTCCAAAGGGATTTGCTTCATGCTGCGTGCTGATGCCAGTGATCTGAATTGGTTCAGCTTGGGCGATAATGCCTGATCTGTTTGGGTCATTAGATTGCACTGTGTCAATGTTAGTCAAATCAATGACTTTGATTTTACCTGAGAAATCAGCTTGCGCAACATGTCGAATATCTGTATTGGTAGTGGGATTTCCAGTGCGTGCTGATATCAGATTTGGTCCTGATCCGTGTGTCGTCATCACTTGATTCATCTAAGTTAGTTGATTCCAGATGAGTGCACAAATAGTTCAAGTTCGTAGCTGAATTAGATCAAAATCTGGTCTCATCGAACACTACGTGAGCTGATTCTTATATAGTTAGAATTCTATTGTTGAAGATGTGAAAATCTCTTCTCGCAGCTGAATATCCTAGAAAAATTCATGCATCAGATTTCACGTCAAAAGCTGTTATATGATTTTTCCAGTTTTATGAATGAAGCATCTGCATCCAAACACCCTAAAGTAAGAAATATCAGGTTTCTTGCTGTTCTAGATCTAATATGGGGTTATACCATGATGCTTATTAATCATCGATATGTTCTGAGTGTAGCAAGCTGTGTTAACTGCTTCTGCCAGAAATTTTTAGAAATACCTGAGTCAGCAATCATAGTTATAGAAGCTTCTTTTAAAGTACAATTTCTACGCTCAGCTAACCTGTTCTGCTGAGGTGTTCTAGCTGTTGAAAGTTCATGCTTGATTCCAATTTCATCTAGATAAGAGGATAGTCTATAGTAAATTCAGTTCCTCTATCACTTCTGATCCGGTTGACACTGCAAGATTTGTCATTTTGTAAACGTTTTAAAAGTTTTATCAGTTGTTCAGCAGTTTGATATTTTGATTTGAAAAACACCACCCAAGTAAATTTTGAAAAATCGTCAATAACTACAAGGGTGTATTTTCATTCCCCCAAAGCTGGTCTCGGGTATTGGACCAAAAAGATCCATGTGTAAAAGTTCCAGACTTCAAGAGGTTTTGTTACTGCCTCTCTTTTAAAAGTAGATTTAATGTGCATTTCCAGCTGACAAGCAGTACAAATCTTGTCTTTTGAAAATTTTATTTTGGGAAAACCAATAACTAACTCACGCGAAGTTAGATTTTCAAGTGTTTTGAAATTCAAATGATTCATCCGCTGATGCCATAGCTAGATCTTAGAAGAGTCAGCTTACTAGGAAGGTTTGCTCAGAATGTGGCTGATCTGACCTATCAACTTTGTAGGTATTCGCCGATCTGTATCATACCAGCACGGTCAGGCCTTTCGGATTCTAAGCTGTGCATATGTGCTTTTGAAAATTCACCGAGTAATTACTATCATACAGTTGAGTGATACTAATTAAATTATATCACAAATTTTCAACCACAAGAACATTGTTGATAGTAAAGATATCATGGGTAAGCTTCCCTTACCCACAATGTTACCATTTGAATTGTCACCAAATGTGATCTTAGGTCCACTGCATGACTTCAAATCTGATAACAGCTTTTGGTTACCAGTCATGTGCCTCGCACATCCACTGTCCAGGTACCATGTAGATTGCTTCAGTCCTAAGATCTGTTGTACCTGTAATCACAAGAAACAAAGTTTGGTACCCTTTGGTTTTACTTGGGTCCACGTTTGGTTAGACCCTTCGAGACCCACACTTGGATAATTTTAACATATCTACTAGTGTGTGCATCCAGATATGTGTGTGATCTGTGTGTGCACTGTGATCTGACATATGTATGACGTGCAGTATCTTTGCCTTAAGATCTGTCTTATGATACTTGGGCCTGTACTGCATTTCCTTCGTAAAATCATTCGAGAGCTGTCTTGGCCTTCTACCACTAGAATTGGGATTACTCCTAATCTGTTCAAGTCATTTCCTTAGCCAGCTCTCTCTTGGCTTATCAGGAGCAGTATACCTCTCACAGTATCTACCTTGCCAGATCTGAGGTATAGCTACAATCTGTGACTCATCAGATTTGGACTCCTCAGGCTGTCCCATGCTGGATTTCACAAAGTTCAGTGTTTGAAGCTTAGGCTTATCCAGCTTTGGGTAAGTACTAGTCTTTATGATATTGTTTTCATAGCTTTCATATCCCAATCCAGATTTATCACCAGACGGCTTCATAGCTCCTTGCAATTTTTGTAAGGATGCAGATTACTTGGTCCAAGAGCTTATAATTTCAGCTAAGTAATGATTTTCATTAAACATCTCCTGAGACCTATTTCTTAGATCTTCTTTTCCAGTCTTTAGTGTACTTAGAGCAGTCTGAAAATAATTTGAGCTTACAGGCTCAGCTTTCGTAGCACGACTCTATTTTTCATCTTTGACTTCCTCAAATGACTGAAAGCTTTATGTACTCTATGACCATGTCATTCATTGTTGTGACAAGGTCTTCTCGTGTAAAATCAAGGTTAGAAAAATCAAATACCTCTTCAGTGTCATCAGCCATTAGACATTGTACTTCGTTTTCTCTATCGCTCGATAAAGACATCCCTGAGGTGGACTCCTCCGAATCTATATCAGCCCATGAACTCTTGTTCTCTTGAGCGACTAATACTTCTCGCTTCTCTTCTTTCTGTCTAACTTCTTGTCCTTTTTATCTTTACTGCTGAGATCTGGTTTCCTCTAACACTTAAAGTCAGTAGTGGCTGTAGAATTATTTTTTGTAAAATCAGGAGAGTTGAGTTGAGAGTTGTTTTCAGCATAAATATTCCAAACTTCTTTACGAAGAGGGACATTATGTTGTTGCTGAGATCTGTATCTGATTTGATCGGTGAGCTCTATCCTGAAATGGTTGCTACAAGAGCTTTCATAGGCTGTGTGAGACCCAAAAGATTATTGGATTAAGTGAGTTAGTTAATAGGGTTTTGGATAGACCAGATTTGGTGTGAACAGATCTAGTATGGATCAGCTTTGAGCTGGTATGCTGGGTGAGCGTATCGGGTTTCGCTGTATAATTTGTGTTTAGAGCTGCTCTGGGCAGTTGTAGAGTTCTGCGTAGTAATAGGCAGATTTGGAGAGTTGAGAAGTGCTGGTTGGTAACTTTGGATTTGGCGTTGGTTGATTGCATTCGAAGCTAGAGGTGAAACCTGGTTGTCACAAAGTATTTTGAGTTCGCAAGTTGAATATCCTGCGTGGGTAGCGAAACTCCGTCGTTTGGAGGAAATCAGATTTGAAATGTGTAAGTTGTTAGCGCTGCGTGAACCGGTCTGGTTCGAGGGTTTAGTGTAGACCGACTTCGGGTTGTATAGATCGGAAGGCAGTGCGATGTCGTTTTGGGTATCAGTGAACGCTGGTCAGTGTTGATATCAGATCTGGTCTTTCAGTTCTTGGTGTTTTGGTTAGGAGCGATGCGACGCCGTTTATAGAGACATGTGTATTAATTAGATTGTGGTGCGACGTCGTTCGATAGTAGCGGTCTGGTGTAGCATATGGTCCAGATTTGGAGTGTTACTCAGATCTGAGTGGGTATCAGCTTTGAGCCAGTGTTGTCGGTGGTTACTGTTCATCAGATTTGGGAACTGAAGTTGTATTTATAGAATACTTTGACCCTTTGAATGTGATATTATTTCCCGACAGTTAGAAATATTTCCTGTAACCATACTTTGTCGCGATACCCTAGCTACTGTTCACCAAACCTTATCTTCTCCGATTGCCGGCGGTATAAGACTCAGATTGGAGCAAGAGTGGTAGCGCTGGACTCCTCTTGCCAAGGCGTTTCTTCTTATACCTCTTTCGAAGGCTTGGGTTAAGCTGGAAGAAGATCGCGAAAGAAGCTACCTTGTGTAGTATGTTAGCATTTCGGCAGATTTTCTTCTCCGTTCAGGTAGTGCTTTCGGGTAAGCGCTAGATCCTCCCTTACTGTCAGGCCCCGTGCTAATCAACAAGGATTAACAATACGATTAATCATATAATATCGGAAGCATAAAATAGGACTTAAAAGTTTTTCGAAATACATGGGCCTGAACTTAAAATCGTCATTCAAATTATTGCATACTCAAAATAGGATTTAACTCAAAATCCAAACACAAACAGGTAATCAAATAAATCTCAAACTACAGATCCCCAAATACATAAAGGCACAGGACATCCCCTGGCTCAATACATAATATAAATACACTGGGACTAAACCAAACGGGGATCTACTAGCTGAAGCTCCACTCTGCCCAGCCAGATTACCTGTAGCTCCTACAATGGGCAACACAGACCCAAGAACACAAAAGCAGGAAAAGAAATACGAGGTAAAACCTCAGTACGAAGAGCACTAAGACCAACTCATAAACATGCAGTATATCAAAATATGAATGCATGAGGGCTGTCAAAGAATAGGTCATCTAGGCCAACGAGTCAGCTGGCAAATCAAAGGCGAGCTTCTATACCACGCACAGCCAATCAGTCGGTGGAAATCATCGATCCGTGATCTTCAGGGCTGGCCACTCAATTACCCATCATAGCTCGATGGTAATCAGACACGACAAGTCAGTCGGTCACCACTCCGATGATAGCGTTGGACCTTTCAGGAACGACACATCGGTCTGCCGATAACAACGTGGCTCTTGCTCAGGTTCTCAATCAATCAATCAGGCTCAATATGTATGCATGAATGCCATGAAATTCAAATCTGATTTCAACATGCATAATTCACGTAAACAGAACATATAAATTCAGGTAGGAGCCCTAACTGTTCACGTAAAACACAGTAATTACACAAACAGATTTCACAGAGCATCATCCATGCTTCAAAACACTACACTCTTATGCCAAAGCTGTAATCAGAAGCTCAATTCGTACCTCAACGCTCAGACTCTACCTCAACATATCTCACCAGGACACGGCAACTCAGCCTTCACCAATCTGCTCCTTCGCTGGTCTCGGAAACACAGCAGGAACTTCCTGGGAACTCAAATCTGTCAAGACATCTCATAACTTAGCTCAAATCTGGACTTCTACACCTTACTGCCTACGATCAGAACTCATATCTGGTTCTAACTATCAACGCAGGTTCTATCAACTAGAACTAAGCTCAAAACAGTAAGGAACTCTTACCCAGAAGCCCAAATGAACTAATGAATTCTCAGGTCAACTGTCCCAGAAATTCCCGAACACAGGGATTCCTTCGTGCTCCTCCTACTCGTCGAATCAGGTCACCTAACTGGTAACAATCGAATGAGCTAAGCAATACGAGCTCAGCGCCACCAGTCTTGCTCCAAACAGTGGCGGAAATCGACGGCAAATCGGAGAAATAGTGTTCGGTGAACAGTAAGGGTTTCGAGGGTATTGGGGAAGGAGAAGAAATATCGGGTTAGAAAATACGCTAAGTGTCAAACAGCACTTGAATTTAAATCCTCAAATCCAGCTTCTGCTCTTATCAACTCAGATCCCATCTTGCACTACAGCAGGAATCCTCACTTCTGAATCCAGCGATTACTCACAGCTGGCTCAGCTGTTACGAATCAGACTTCACTACACTCCTCTAACACACAACAGCAAACGACGTCGCGCTAACTAATCAAAACGACATAGCAGAGCTTCAACAGCTGGAAAGATCTCTCTCTCACGAGCAACATCTGAACATCGCTAACAACATTAGTCAAATCAGATGTGTTGACCAACACGTGGCAGCTTCTCACATCCACGCGCTAACGCAACAGATGTCTCTCGCTACTCTCATATCAGCGCTCGCTAGCTACTCAGCACCGTTGACCCACGTTGACATTTGGTCACACCATTGAACAGATTTCACTCACTAGCGAGACATCTGAAATTTCAAAACGACGACGCATCACTACTGAGTACTCACATCTGAATGCTCACAAATTCTCGTGCAAAGACGCTGCTGGCCCATCTTCTTCCAGCGATGATCCTCAAGTCTGAATTACTACTGGAATCACATCTCTTACCGAAAAACTCAACGAATCAACTCCAAATTCAACACAGATTTCTCCGGATAGATATCAGCGCTCGCTAGCTACTCAGCACCGTTGACCCACGTTGACATTTGGTCACACCATTGAACAGATTTCACTCACTAGCGAGACATCTGAAATTTCAAAACGACGACGCATCACTACTGAGTACTCACATCTGAATGCTCACAAATTCTCGTGCAAAGACGCTGCTGGCCCATCTTCTTCCAGCGATGATCCTCAAGTCTGAATTACTACTGGAATCACATCTCTTACCGAAAAACTCAACGAATCAACTCCAAATTCAACACAGATTTCTCCGGATAGCGCCTAGCGACTCAAAGCTGAACAAATCTAAACAAAAATCGGAAATTCGAAAATCCACAACTCCCGTGATCAATCCTTAATCAAACCTAATTAATCACAAATTAAAATCCTAGTCATCACACTTACACTTCGTTTAGAGCTGTCTGTTGTGCTAGAATGGTAGGATAGAGCTGGTGGAGATCGTAGCTCCCAGTTCGTAGTTCTGTGCTACAGTCCCTGAGTTTTGTTGTTGTTGTTTGGCCAAGCAGGTGGTAGATTTGAGTTGCTCGGGACTTTTTTGTGGTAATTGTAGCTCAGAAAGCCAAGGTACGGATGTGAGCTTATGATTACAGCTTTGAGATGGACTTGTGTATAAAGCGTGTGCTTTGTGTTGAGCAGTGTGTATGCTGTTACTTCTGTGCTGTTATTTGCATTTGTTTTGTGTATATTATCCTGCAAGTTGTTATGCATACACGGATGTCATGTTGTTCTGCTCATTCCTTTGCGAGCCCTTGATTACAGCCTGCTGTGAGAACCCCTGATCTATTTTTGTTTGCGAGCTAATCCTTGTTGACAGGGTGCGTGTGATTGAGCGTCTGGGTAGCTACAAGTTCTCTCATATGCGATATGGCCTTCCAGTTCTGGCTGGTGCTGATGTTTTATGTGATTGAGCGCATGGGCAGCTCCCATTTCTCTCATATGAGTTGCGGCCATCCCTGTGATCTGTTGTGATTGGTACTATGTGTGATCGAGCGCCTGGGTAACTCCCATTCTCTCACACATTCGGTGATCACTTACAGTTCTAGTATTCAGCTGTGCGCAGTTCCTTTGAGCTCCCTGTTCTCATGCATAGCATCGCATTTGTATCTTGTTCTATCTGCATGCTATATTTTTATGCTGCTCTCCGTACTGGGGTTTGACCTCATGTCCCTCCGGGACTAGATTGTTTGTTTGCCTGTGTGTTGTCCAGATTTTCCAGGTTTCTCAGCTGGTCGCGGAGATGGCCCAGCTGGAGGTGCCCCGGGAGGTGGATAGAGTGTCCCAGTTATGTATAATATATAGTTATATAATAGAGTCATCACATGGGGAATGTCCGATGTGATGTTCTATTGCTAATTTGTATCTATGTTGAGCGAGAGACTTGTTATGTCCGTATCATTGGTAGACGCTCTATACGTTTGTATCTGTTGTGGTTGGTTTTCGGTTGTTGTAAAACCAGTATTTTGAGTATCGTTGTATTTTAAATTATGATTTTATAAGTCAGGCCAAAGCGAAAAACTTTTAGCCACTATTTTAAATGCTTCCGCTATTGTTTATTGCGTGGTTAACTCTGTGTTGTGCACCGGTCCTGACATTTTTGGTATCAGAGCTTAAACTGGGATAAGCTCGAATTCTTTTGATCACACTTGAGTCTAGGCACTTTGTTGCACGTTGCATGTTGCATGTGCTTGACTATGTGCTTTATCTGCTGTGTGATCTTACCGTATGAGTTTTTGCTTAGATGCCGCCTAGACGTAGGGGTAGAGCAACCAGGCAGATTCCGGAAGAATCTGAGGGTCAAAATGAGGAGATTCAGCGTAGTGCTCCTGTTCATAGACGTGCTAGGCAGTTTGACGATGAGGTTGATGTGCTGGCAGCCCGTGTGGATGAGATGGAACTAATCATGGTCATGTTTCAGCATATGAATCCTCAGACTTTCGATGGTTATGAGAGTATTTCCAATGTGGAGTCTTGGCTGCAGATATTACTGGATTGTTTTATAGAGTGCGCTATGATGATGAGCGCAGACTTAGTTTGGCAACCTTCCAGCTGAGGAAGAACGCAGAGCGATGGTGGAGAGGTTCTCACGTACGCTCGAGGAGACTGGTGCAGGGATTAATTGGGATAGTTTCTGTATGGATTTCCGTCAGTAGTATGTTTCGGAGTCTTATGTGAATGCCCGGGAGCGAGAGTTGGACAACTTGGTTCAGGGAACCATGTCAGTGGGTGAGTATGCTCGTAGGTTTTCTTCCTTTTGGCTTACGTTCCTCATGTGTCTGGCCGAGAAAGGGCGAAGAGAAACCGTTTCATGGAAGGGCTAAATAAGGATTTGTACTCCTTGGTGTTGGTGAGTTCACCTACCAGTTATGCGGACGCGGTGGACAAGGCTATGGACATCGAGGAAGGGTTGAGGAACCGCAGGTCTCGGGTTCAGCCTCCAGCAGTGCAAGGTTCACATCCCAGTGTTCCAGGGGCGCAACCTCCCCATTTTCCCCAGTCATCTCAGCAGCAGCCCCAGTAGTCAGCGCAATAGTCTGGACGCCATAGGTTTAGGCCTCGTGGTCATCAGTTCAAGAAGAAGCAGGGTTCTAGTTCTTCTGGCTCGGGTAGTTCGAGCAGTAGTAGTAGTCCTAGGGCTACCTTTTGTGGCCAATGTGGAGGCAGACACCCCACGACGCAGTGTACAGGGGTTCAGGGTGTTTGCAACATTTGTGGGCAATATGGACATTTTGCGAGAGTGTGTCCATTGGCGGGATCTCAGCACACAGCAGCCCCACCTCAGGGTCGTTCTTGTGAGTCGTCTAGAGGTCGTTATTTTCCTGCTCCGCAGCTGAGGATGGGGGAGACTCAGTATAGGATGTTTCAGTATCCTGGTCCTTTGCGGTTTGGAAAGTCTTCTCAGCCTCAGTTCTCAGGACCTCAGCATGCCCAGGTGAATGCCATGACGAGGGAGCGAGCGTAAGGAACGCCAGGAGGAGTGATTGCAGGTACTTGTACTGTCTTTGATTTTCCTGCACGTGTATTGTTTGATACTGTAGCATCCCATTCATTTACAGCTGATGCATTTGTGGTTGAGCATGGTTTGCATACCACTTCTTTATGTGATGTTGTTTCTATTGCGACTCCTGCCGGCGCGGGCCTGTACTCCCAAGAGATTTTGTTGAATGGCATTCTTAGGTTTCGTGAGAATGTTTTGGTAGTGAACCTGATTCGATTAGTGATTTGGGATTTCGATTTCATTGTGGGAATGGACGTGTTGTCTAGCTATAGGGCCACAATGGACTGTTTCCATGGAGTTGTTCGTTTTCGGCCTCAGTCTGGCGAGAAGTGGAACTTCTATGACCTCGATTCCAAATCGAAGATTCCCTTGATCTCTGCTATGGAGATGTTTAGCCTTATGTCGTCAAAGAACTCTGGATTCATGATCTATGCTATGGACGCATCCTTTTCGTCATGTGTGGAGCTTGGTGACATTCCCGTTGCTCGAGATTTCCCTGACGTGTTTCCCGAGGAGATTCCTGGCTTTCCTCCGAGAAGGGAGATCGAATTTAGCATTGAGTTGGTACCTGGTACAGCTCCGATTTCATGAACCCCTTATCGTTTAGCACCAGCTGAGTTGAGGGAGTTGAAGGTACAACTTAGTGATTTGCTGGAAAAAGGTTTTATTCGACTGAGCATGTCGCCGTGGGGAGCTCCTGTCTTGTTTGTGAAGAAGAAGGATGGTTCAATGAGGATGTGCATAGACTTCCGGCAACTGAATAAGGCTATGGTGAAGAATAAGTACCCTATACCAAGAATCGATGATTTGTTTGATCAGCTTGAGGGTTCAGCGGCGTACTCTAAGATCGATCTGCGTTCGGGGTATCATCAGTTGCGTATTCGAGAGGAATATGTTGCGAAAACTGCGTTTCGTACGAGGTAAGGGCATTATGAGTTTTTGGTTATGCCTTTTGGTTTGACGAATGCCCCTGCAGTTTTCATGGATTTGATGAATCGAGTCTTTTGAGAGTTCATCGATCAATTTGTGATTGTGTTTATCGATGAAATCTTGGTGTACTCGAAGACTCCGATGCAGCATAAAGAGCATTTTAGGTTGGTGTTAGAGTAGATGCCCAACTAGCCAACTTGTGGCGTGTGGGTTTATAGACTCTTGTATATGACAATCTTTATATATGATATTCTCATTTATCCATATGGCATTCTTTACTTTCATTGTATGTATGATGATTTACAATTGCGTTGAGTAAAGACCTAAAATGCACTAAAGCGTATGTTAGATGTGATAGTGGGTATGACGGCTATCATGAAACACATCTAATAGTCGTTGTGTAT
>KQ995702.1:42061-56464 GCA_001598015.1 Dorcoceras hygrometricum
GATGAAAAACCTGCTCGCTGCTATACTGGATAGCAACAGGTTCACCGGTCTGAACTACCAAGACTGGCTCCGGAACCTCAATCTTGTATTGGCTTCGGAGAAGCTCCTCTATACGATAGAGAAGTCGCCTCCGGAGGAAACCCCTGCCGATATCAGCCCTGAGGAGCTGTATAACTGCTTATAAAATGGTTTCGATGAAAAACCCGCTCGCTGCTATACTGGATAGCAACAGGTTCACCGGTCTGAACTACCAAGACTGGCTCCGGAACCTCAATCTTGTATTGGCTTCGGAGAAGCTCCTCTATACGATAGAGAAGTCGCCTCCGGAGGAAACCCCTGCCGATATCAGCCCTGAGGAGCTGATTACGCTTAACCAATGGTGTGACGACGAGGTTAAAGCTCGTTGCTATGTGATGGCATCGATGTCCAATGAAATGCAACGGCGCTTTGAGAAGACAAAGTATGCCTCTGCCATACTCTTTCATCTCAAGGAACTGTACGGGGAGAACTCTCGACATGAGAGGTTCACGGCTGTCAAGGAGCTGATGACGAGCCGCATGCGCGATGGGACTTCGGTCCGCGAGCATGGGGTTCGTATGATTGGGCTCGTTGAAAAGCTGTCGAGCCTTGATATCGCGCTTCCACACGAGCTGTCTGTGGATGTACTTCTACTCTCGCTACCCGCTGTATTTGACCCCTTTGTGGTCAACTTCAACTTGAACAAGCTGGAAGCCACCCTTGAAGAGGTGGTGAACATGCTTGTAGTGTTTGAGGGGACTATAAAGAAGGACAAACCCGTCCTCCTTCTGGGTTCTTCTTCCTCTGCGAAGAAGGGACCCAGACGCAAGAGCAAGAAGCGTTCTGCTCCTACGAAAGAGGAAAAGTCTGCCAAGAAGCCAAAGGCAAAGGCTTCTAAGCCAAACAAGAGCGAGGACGTTTGCCACCACTGCCACAAGGCTGGGCATTGGAGGAGGAACTGCAAGGAGTACCTCGAGCAGTTGCGAACTACAAAAGGTATGTTCTATATTGAAATAAATATGTCTCTAAATTCAACTTCTTGGGTACTTGATACCGGATGTGGATTTGATTTAAAACTGATATCAAGATTAAAAGTTTATTCGATAAACTAAGGAAATTTAAATTTGTTTAAATTCTCCTACCTTCCATCAACAATGAGTGTACGTCGATGCTACCCGTATACATGGCCCGGCTCATATTATTGAGGGGGTTATGTATGCCGGAAAGTTGTACACGTCATTGACACTCGCTGTGAGTTTCTTGGAACTTCCTTTAACGTTGGCTCATATTATTGGGGACGTTAAGGGGACCGTCCATCACAACTCAACATTGATGGGTCATCTTGACATTTGATAGTAATCGGCGTCATATTATTGGGCCCTTACTGGATGTGAGGTAAATACATGGAGGTTGCACCTGTTGTAATTGGGCTCTACCTTTTGAGAATCATGGCTGGATGATATTATTTCTGGATCATGATTTCTTGATTTGACTCTGTGTACCCACTAAGGAAACTTACTTTCTCGATTTCATTAGTGGATAGTGAAATCGTTAAAATAGTGGGAGGGTAATTCATAAAATTAAATGACCTTGTTTTATGTCTTAACGTTTTTCATAAATAGTCTCAAACAAATCTGAATTCTTAAAATCGTCGGAAGCGAGCATAAGGTATGCAAGCTTCAGAGATCGATCTACGGTCTCAAACAAGCATCGCGGAGTTGGAACCTGAGATTCGATGAAACAATTAAGGAATTTGGTTTCATCAAGAATCCCGAGGAGCCATGCGTTTACAAGAAGGTAGTTAAAAGTGCTGTGAAGTTCCTCGTACTTTATGTTGATGACATTCTACTCATTGGGAATGATGTAGGAATGATGCAGTCAACTAAAGTATGGCTGTCTAGCAGATTTTCGATGAAGGACATGGGTGAAGCATCCTATATTCTTGGAATACAGATCTATCGGGATAGATCTAAACGGATGCTCGGACTCACCCAAGCTACCTACATCGATACCATACTTAAGAGGTTCTCTATGGAAGAGTCCAAGAGAGGACACCTACCTATGTGCCACAGGGTTACTCTATCCAAATCTATGTGTCCAAAGACTGATGAGGAGATAGAGAGTATGGCACGTGTACCGTATGCCTCGGCAATAGGTAGTATTATGTATGGCATGATCTCGACTAGATCGGATGTCGCGTATGCTCTGAGTGTCACGAGCCGCTACCAGGCCAACCCCGGCCAATTGCATTGGAAGGCTGTGAAGGATATTCTTAAGTACTTACGAAGGACTAAGAAAATGTTCATGGTCTATGGGGGTGGTGAACTGAAACTGGAAGGCTACACTGATTCTAGCTTCCAGTGTGACGTGGATGATTCGAAATCAACCTCTGGATTTGTATTCATGCTCAATGGTGGTGCTGTCTCTTGGAAGAGTTCCAAGCAATACACCATCGCGGATTCAACCACTGAGGCTGAGTACATTGCAGCATCAGCTGCTGCTAAGGAGGCCATTTGGATAAGGAATTTCGTCCAAGAGTTGGGCGTCATTCCTAATGGAGTTGGTCCAGTCCCGGTGTACTGCGACAACACGGGTGCCGTTGCGCAAGCAAAGGAGCCTAGGTCTCACCAAAGATCCAAACACATACTGAGGAAATACCACATAATCCAGGATATTGTGGCTAGAGGTGACATACCAGTTGAGAGAGTCGCCTCTGCGGACAACGTTGCTGATCACTTTACGAAGCCCTTGCCAGGACCCTTGTTTGAAAAACATCGCAAAACAATGGGACTGCGTCTGATGAGTAGTTGGCTTTAGGGCAAGTGGAAGATTGTTAGAGTAGATGCCCAACTAGCCAACTTGTGGCGTGTGGGTTTATAGACTCTTGTATATGACAATCTTTATATATGATATTCGCATTTATCCATATGGCATTCTTTACTTTCATTGTATGTATGATGATTTACAATTGCGTTGAGTAAAGACCTAGAATTCACTAAAGCGTATGTTAGATGTGATAGTGGGTATGACGGCTATCATGAAACACATCTAATAGTCGCTGTGTATTCTGAACATGTTCCTAGTCGATTGGGCCATCAAAATGAGGATAAGGCCGCCCGAGTTCGAGACTAGTATCTGCGATGCGAAGTACCATGTTTCATTGGTAGGGAACATTGTGATGTTCTGAGCATGCAGATAGATAGTGACCTGGTGATCTATCGAACTACCCTCCTTCGGAATTTCCAAGTGGTTACCATTTGTCGAGTGGATAAGTCTGAGGTCTTGGTTGTACTGATTAGTCCTCATGACTTGAAACGTCATTGAGACTCTACATGATAGGCGTCTCACTTTGACCCGTTTGCCGACTCACTTGGGGTCATAAGGCGTCGGGATTGGGTGAGACCCCGATGCATGTAGGAGTCGATGCATCGTTGTCGAGGATTCACCGCTCGCAGACATGCGTGGATATCCTATGCTATCTGAGGGGATAATAGTGTATAAATCTCTGGCCAGAGTACTAGAAGTGTTTTAGGTAAATGTGTTTACCTAGTTACACTCGCGATGTCACTATTCGATCTCCAAGATGTATGCATGGCTATCGGATCTATAGCGACTCTCGATTTACCAATGGTCGTTGATCTGATCGGGATATATGGATTGAAAGGATCGTACTGTACACTAACCACGACCAACTGGTTCTTGCAGGCACTATCAGTGATACCTAGGGGATCATGGGGCGATGTTGCTAGACGCTTTACCATGATCCGATGGGCAAGTCCGGAATTGTGATTCCGGAGCCACAATGGTTGTGGGCCCATGGCTAGCTGTATCCCTGAACCATTGAGGGTCAAACAAGTACTGGATTTGAGATTCCCGCACGGATACTCAGCTCAATGTGTTGGGCATGCGAAGAGGATTTTGGGAGTGCGACTTCCTAAAAGGTCAACAGAGGTCAAATCGTGATTTGCCGATGTTGAGGGGCAAAACGGTCATTTTGCACTGGGGTTCTGAAAAATGGTTTTTCAGATCATAGTATTCAGTTTTGGAAACTGAGTCGGTGGGTCCGATCTGATCGGCGATCGGAGTTACGATGAAGTCTTGGTGATGGAGATGAACTCCGTTGGACCCGGGCCCGTTGGGCCGGTCCAAGTCCATGCTTAATTCTATTTAATTAAGCCTAAACCTAGACTTCAACACACAAGACTCTCATTAACCCTAAACCTAGAGATTAGAGCCGCCCCCTCTCTCTCAAAGAGCCGCCACCGCCCGCCGCCGCCGCCTCTTCGCCAGAATTTGTTCCGGCCAAATTTGACGAGGAGAATCCGTCCGCGCAGATCTCGTCAGCTCTTCTAGTGCAGGCTGATGAAGGAATCTAGTCTCCGGTCGTGGACTTTATTGGCGTTAACTACCGCAGTCTACCGTGAAGTGCCGTTTTCTTTACGAAACCGGTCGGAGCCAGGCACGAGTTGCGAGCAAGGTAGTGTTTTGAACACCCTATGAATGTTATATTGTATATTGTTTATCGTATTGATCGTCTCCCGGACATGATTTTTCTGTTCTTCCGCTGCCTAGCCGGGGGCGCGATCCGGATCCCAACAGTTGGTTCTCCAAACACTACGAGACTCGCAGCTGTATGCTAAGTTTTCCAAGTGCGAGTTTTGGTTGGATAGAGTAGTGTTTCTGGGTCATGTAATTTCGGCCGATTGATTGTCTGTTGATCCCAGTAAGGTAGAGGCTGTGGTGAACTTGGAACGTCCCAAGAATGTATCTGAGATTCGTAGCTTTTTGGGATTCGCTAGCTATTACCTGAGCTTTATCAGGGGATTCTCTAGTATAGCTAAGCCTATGACGCAGTTGACCCAAAAAGACAAGATATTTGTTTGGACGGAGCAATGCGAGAACAACTTCCAATTGCTCAAAGAGAAACTAACTATAGCGCAAGTGTTGGCTTTTTATTCGGGTTCAGGTGGTTTTGTGGTGTGTTCCGACGCTTCGCTTAATGGATTGGGTTGTGTATTGATGCAGAATGGCCGAGTCATTGCGTATGCCTCTCGTCAGTTGAAACCACATGAGACTCAATACCCAGTTCATGATTTGGAGTTAGCAGCAGTGGTCTTTGACTTGAAGATTTGGCGCCACTATTTGTATGGCGAGCAGTTTGTGGTGTATACGGACCACAAGAGCCTTCAGTATCTATTTTCCAGCCAGATTTTAACATGAGACAACGTAGATGGATGGAGCTGCTTAAGGATTTTGATTGTGAGATCCAATATCAGCCTGGGAAAGTGAATGAAGTTGCTGATGCATTGAGAAGGAAGGCTCAAGTGGCGATGTTTGCTTCGTTGCAGATTTCGAAGGTTCATGAGCATCTAAGCACTACTAGTTGGCGTTTCTACCTAGGTGAGGATTATGTTGTGGTGTTTTCTTTTCAAGTTGAGCCACTGTTAAGATAAAATTTATAAGTTTTGGTGATAATAAAATAAGACTGAAAACTGAACATAAGTATTCGCAGAGGACAAGAGAAGGGAATATTTCAGATTCCGTGACGTCATGCCATTGAATTTAATATTTCATATTTGGGAGTTCTGAGTTAAGTTGCGTTGACATCTGTGTTGACTATTTAGGAATTGATCAGATATCGAGTCAAGTATTCAGTCATCGGGTTGAGGAATTCAGAATTAAGTTCCAAGATATCGGGTTATTTGAACAATCGTTTTTATCAGTTATCGGGACAGTAATTCAGATTTGAGGGGATTCAGATTTGATTCAATAAGCTACAGTATCAGATGTGAGACTTGTTTATTCAGATGTTATAATTCAGATCCGAGCAATTCAGTCGTGAACAGAATCAACTAAGGTATTTCAGATATGGTTACAGAATTGTCAGAGTTCATCAGATCCGAGGTTATCAGACATGAGCAACTCAGTTAGGTACAGTGTTCTTGCAGATGTCTCGAAGCATTCAGATTTGACAAAGTTGCAAATATATAGAATGAGGAAATTCGTTTAACAGAGAACTATATTCAGATGTCAGTAAAAGATATGAGCTTTGAATCACTTCAGATGTTATCAAAGGATTATTTGAAAAGAATCAACGGTCATAGTTTAATCGTATAAAAGCCTGGAATTAAGGAGACAACATCAGAGCTATTTTGGGTAAAGTTGCACAGTATGCAGAGTGATTTATACGATGATTATCCGCTTTGGAATATAAGTCAATTTAGCCCTGACAAGCGTAAAATTCCTTTTGCATAGCATTACTGGAGCATTAAATGCTATGATACGATGAAGATATGCAAATGAGTTTATTTCTACTGGCTACATTTATTGATCGTTGAGGACAAAGAGTATAAATAGCACAAGAATTCAACTGAAGAAGCTCTCGGTCATTCTCTACCATTTAACAACACCTCCTGTGCTATCATAACGCTCTTGCATACTCACCGGGAACCTTTCATCACAAAAATATTCCATGTCCCAGTATTTAAATCTTGAAGAACACTCAAGTTCAAGCTTCCATAGATTTATTCTTCGAGATATCTTCTGGTTTACTTTTTTAAACAGTTCTTGTTGTTATAAGAACCAGAAGATTTACAGTGCTCAATAGTATCGTATTTCATTGTAATATCAGTTTTTGAGTCTGTAACGAACTTGTTGTGTGAAGCAGTTCAAAAAATCAAGTTATTTCTATTTCAGCAGTTGTATCTGCGTATATTGGAGTTGCTAGGAGTTCACTTGGAGCAAGGCTCGGTGACTAGGTGTAGACAGAATCCGTGTGCATCAAATTATTCTAGTGGAACCTTCCTGCAAAGGAAGAAGGGGAGACGTAGGATCTTCAGATCCGAACTTACATAAACAAACTCTGAACCTTGCACTTTTACTTTATTGCATCGCATTTATATTTATACTGTTCACTGATCGATCGACTTCTTTTCGCACATTATTTGTTAGTCGAGAAATCAAATTTGGGACTAAGATACCTCAGATCTGGTAACTCAGGTCTGAGAGTTAATCGAGGCCCTTTTAAAATCATTTTAAGGTTTTGAAAATTTTAAAAATACATAGGAGTTCATTCAACCCCCCCCCCCCTTCTGAACTCCTAAGACTGTTTTCGATCCATATTGATCCTATCAATTTGTATCAGAGTCTGCGCTATCTCAGTTATTGAAAAGTTTGTCTTTTGCGCTTTATATATATTTCAAAATGTCTACCTCACATAACAAGATTCCCATGTTTTCGAAGGAGGACTATGATTATTGGAAGATCAGGATGCAGGCGCACTTGGCCGCGCAAGATGATGACATGTGGTATGTCATCACGAATGGTCCCATGAAGATCTTGAAAGCCAACACTGCAATAGCTATAACTGAAGGAGCACCTCAGTGGGTTGAAAAGAACCGACATGAATACACAACTGAGGACAAGAAAAAGCAAATCTGGACAATGTGGCTAAGGACATTCTTTACAAGATGCTGGACAATAATATGTTCAGCAAGATCAAAACCTGTGCCACTGCCAAGGAGATATGGGAGAAGTTGATTCAAATCTGCAAGGGAAATGATGAGACCAAGGAAATAAGCTTACTGTTGTACAGCAGAAGTATGAGTCGATGAAGATGCAAGTTGGAGAGACCATGGCTGAGTTCGATGAGCGCTTCAGTGCTATGGTGATAGAGCTTACAAATTTGGGCAAGGAATACAGCAACCGAGAGTTGGCACTTAAAGTGATGCTAGCGCTGCCCAGGGAGTGGGATGTAAAGACGATGGCTATGAGAGAGTGTAAGGACCTAAAAAAATTGGAGATTCATGATCTGTTTGCAAATCTGAAGGCGTATGAGTTTGAATTAGAAACAATATCTGAGTCAGGACCGTCGACATCTCAACCACTAAAGCTCTAGCTGCAACAACATCAGAACAGTGCTCACCAAGAAAATCTTTAGATCAGCTGAGCAACGACGTCATGTCCCTCTTCGTCGAGAAGTTTGGGAAATACCTGAGAAGATCTCAAAACCCTTATTTTAATTATAACAAATCTGAAAAATTGTCTACTGATATGAACTGTTACAATTGTGGTCATCCAGGTCACTTTTCCGCAGACTGTAATAGGCCAAAGAAGGAGGACAGACCTAAAAGGGATGAGAAGAAGGATGATAGATCCAAGGAAAGATCAAAAGAGAGAAGGATGAGGACAAGATCTGACAGAAGGCCCAACCGAAAGAATGATAGAAAAGTACTTGTTGCAGAAGAAAGCAACAAAAACTGGCAGATTCAGATTCCGAGTTCTCATCAAGCAGCTCCTCATCAAGCGATAGTGAACAGGAAGAAGTTCGCTGCCTAATGGCTAATCAACCTTCAGATGACGAGGTATTTGATTTCTCCAACACTGAATTTACACGAGTGGACCTAATCAACGCACTTAATGAAATGGTCCATGAGTACCGAAAGCTTTCACAAACATTCGAGGAAGTCAAAGCTGAAAACATGGATTTGAAAAATAGTTCAGTGGAACCAAGCACCGCTCAACTTGGTGAAACTGACAGTTTACAAATCGAGTTGAGTAAGCTGAAGACTGAGAATTAATCGTTGAGATTAAGATCCTGTGAGCTCAAATCTGAAAACGAAAGGTTAAATCTGGTGATGAACTCCTGGACCCAGTCTTCTGTTTCTCTAAGCAAGCTGCATGAAACTCAAAAGCCATTAAATGATAAATCTGGCTTAGGTTTCAATGTTGGAGAAAACAGCTCCGGAGAGACCAGTACTCAGTCAAATCTGGTGACAGTTCAAAAAGATGAATTTTGTCAAAGCCAGTGTGATACACAACACTTATGAGTCGATAAAGTATGATGACCACACCTCTGGGCAACTGAACCAAAAAGGCAAAGCTGGTATCGGATATATCAGACCTGAGAACTCTAAGCCAAGCTGTCTAAAGAACAGACTTGACAAAGAGAAAGCGAGAGCTGACTCTAAGTCGTCTGTTCATCACCAGCCCAGGCGTGGTCCTAAGAAGGTCAAATCTATTTGGAGAAAGGTTCAGCCTCGAAGAGATCTGAATGGTCCACATACTAAGCCAAAACTCAACAGATCTCACCCTATTTCTGCACACACCCTTATGGATTTTCATACTGGGAAAACTGTTAAGGTAATTAAAGTATGGGTCCCGAAAGGGGTAATACGATCTGGACCCAAGTAAAATTGGGTACCAAAATCTGTTTTCGTGATTGCAGGATAACAGGTACAAAGCTGCAGATGATTCAATCATATGGTACCTGGATAGCGGCTGTGCACGTCACATGACAGGAGACCCAAAGCTTCTATCAGATGTCATCCCTCACAAAGGAGCGAAAATCGTCTTTGGCGATAACTCACATGGTAACATTGTGGGTAAGGGTAAGCTTACCCACAGTAACATTTCAATATCTGATATTTTAGTTGTTGAGAACTTATGCTACAATTTAATTAGTATTAGTTAGCTGTGTGACAAGGGTTACACAGTTAGCTTCCAAAAGCACACTTGCACGGTTCAGAATCCAGATGGTCTGACTATATTGGTAGGAAAAAGATCGGGGAACACCTACATTATCAATTGGTAAGAGCAGATGGGATCTGAACAGATCTTCCTTGCAGCTGACTCTTCCAAGAGTTGGCTGTGGCATCAGCGAATGAATCATCTGAACTTCAAAACACTTGCCAAATTGAGTCAGCATGAACTTGTGAGACCCGAAAGTTTAGAAGGATTAATTGAGTTAATTAATCGGGTTTTATTGGATTCAGATTTGAGCGAACGAATCTGGGTGTCCAGATTTGAGTCGATATGCTTGGAGAAGCTATCGGATTTTGTATAAGTCCTTGGAACAGATCTGGAGAGTTAGAGTTGTGTTGCAGGATCTGTTCATATGTGATGTTGGTCATCGCTGAGTGATCGTGTTCAGCAGTGGTGAAGGAATCTGTTGTCGCTTAACAGAGAAGAGTACGCTAGCTTGTTTGATAGCAAGTTGCTAAACTACGTCGTTTGGATTAGTGGGAACGGCAGCATTTTGGTTTAGCGGGCAAAACTCAGTAGTGAGCAGCGTTGGTCTTCAGATTCGAGAGAGATCTGAATGTGTAGGGAGCGACGTCGTCTTGGGTTTCAGGTTCCTCTTGCGCTTGCGATTCAGATCTGAGTAGCGGGTGAAGTGTCCAGTTGCGATAGTGGACTGGTGCGACGTCGTTTGTATAGGACGGGATCTGTTCTGGGCGTAGAGTGAGATCTGTTGCGAGATCTGGATTCAAGCGGGAATATCAGCTTTGTATCTTAAGTTGTCGGTGAGATCTGTTCGGCGGTCTTGAGCAGATCTGAGTATATAAGAGGACTTCGTCTTCGTCGCTTTGTATTGTTTCCCGGCACTTAGAATATTTCCCATAAGATAACTCTGTCGCGATACCCTAGTTACTGTTCACCGAACCTTATCTTCTTCGATTGTCGACGGTAGACAGTTAGCTGGACTCCTCTTGCTGAGACGCTTCGTTGGATACTACTTTTGAACTCTTGCTTGAAGCTAGTGAGGTGTGCGAATACATCTCCCTTGTGTGGTCTGTTAGCGTTCCGTCCTAGTTTGTTGGGGTAAGTGTTCGGACCCTACCTTGTGTTTGTGTAGAGCTCTCTGTTGTGTTAGGAGGGTAGGACAGACTTGGGTTGAGCTTGTAGCTCCCAATTCGTGGTTTCTGTGTTACTGTCCCTGAGTTAGTGTCTGTATTTGGCTTAGCAGCTGTGAGATCTGTATTCCTCGGGACCATGTTGTAGTAATTGTAGCACAGAAGACTTGAGGTACGGATGTGAGCTTGTTTTACAGCTTTGGATTGAGCATGGGTGATTATGCTTGCTGCTGTGTATGCTTTGTGTAATGTGTATGTTTCTGTGTTGATCCATTGCATCTGTTGCATACACGCATTATCTCTTGAGCTCAGATCTGTTGTAGTCGTGCCTTGTATCTTTGTTTTGTGCGTACCAAGATGCTGTTGAGGCGAGCGGGTAACTCCCATACCTCATCTCCCTGCTGGGATCTGTTAGCCACTATGAGCGGAGTGGGTAGCTCCCACATCTCATGAGTTGGGCAACAACGGGTTGAGCTATGCGTTGCATCTGGTGCCGTGTGTTGAGACGAGTGGGTAGCTCCCATATACTCACACACCCCATGCCCACTTTTGACTGTTGTACTGATGTTCAGTTGTATCTGTTCTTGATCAGCTTTGAGACTCCTTGGCTCCCTGCGTTTCGGTTGTAGCCTTGTTCTCATGCATAGCATTTGCATATTACTTAATGCTTGCCGTTAGCTATTTCATGCTGCTCTCCGTACTGGGGTTTGACCCCATGTACCTTTGGGGCTGGTATTTGTTTGCATGTGTGTGTTTTCAGGTTATCATGGTTACTCTGCTGGTCGTGGAGTAGACCCAGCTGGAGGTGCCCCAGGAGGTGGTTAGAGTGTCCCAGTTAGCATATAGCATATATGTATAAGCACTGTTAGCCGGGGGATGCCCTGTGCATTATTGTATTCAGTTGTTTTCTGTAGTGCTTGTATCTGTTGAATACTGTATCGTTGTACTGAGTGATTTTAATTAAGTGGGATATTTTTAGTATTGTACTATTTTAAATTATGTAATCTTTCAGTCAGGCCAAAGCAAAATTTTAGCCACTATTTCTATTGCTTCCGCTAGTGTTTGCCTGGTTTAACTCTGTGTTTGTGCACGAGGACTGACAGAACTGGTTTCTGGTATGCCTAAAATCAATTTTTCTAAGGACAAGATCTGTGCCGCATGTCAGCTTGGTAAACAAATCCGTTCTACTTTTAAAAAGAAATGCGGTAAACGTTCTTCCCGAAGCTTAGAGCTTTTACATATGGATCTTTTTGGTCCTATTCCCGTAATGAGCTTAAGGGGAACAAATTACATCCTAGTTGTCGTTGATGATTTTACAAAATTCACTTGGTGTTGTTTTTAAAATCAAAGTCTGATACCACTGACGTACTGATTCGGCTTTTAAAACGTTTACAAAATGACAGATCTTGTACAGTCAACCGGATAAGAGGTGATCGTGGTACCGAGTTTTTAAATAAAAAATTATCTTCTTATCTGGATGACATTGGGATAAAACATGAGCTTTCAGCAACGAGAACTCCTCAGCAGAACAGGCTTGCTGAGAGGAGAAATCGTACGTTAAAAGAAGCTGCTAGATCCATGATTGCTTATTCCGGCATTTCTCAAAAATTCTGGGCAGAAGCAGTTAACACAACTTGCCACACTCAGAACAGATCTATGATTAATAAGTTGCACGGCAAAACCCCATATGAGATCTGGAGTGGCAAGAAACCTGATATTTCGTATTTCAGGGTGTTTGGGTGCAGATGCTTCATTCACAATAACGGCAAGAAGCACCTAACAACTTTTGATGCTAAATCCGATGCATGTATATTTCTAGGATATTCAGCTGTTTGCAAAGCCTACAGGGTTTTCAACAATCGAAGTCTGACAATTGAAGAATCAGCACACGTCGTCTTTGATGAGACAAGTTTTAGATCCAACTCAGCTGCGAGCCTCAACGATTTGTGCACACGTCTAGAATCATCCAGCCTTGATGAATCAGATGATGACGTGCCACAACAAAGAAACTCAGCTGAGATACAACCAGCACTGGACACACCACGCGACAATGCTCAGGCAGATCTGATAGGTAACCCAGTAGTCGTTGATTTGACTAATGCTGACCGGGTGTAGGAACAGATCTCTTCAAGCGTGCCAACTGCTGGAGCTGAAGCAACCAATGCTCAAGATGTTGCACAAACAGATCCCATAGTACATCAATCAACATCTGACGCACAAGATGCGGGTACATCTCATCATATGGCATCTAGCTCAAATCCGGGACAAGGATCTTATCAATTGGTGTCAGACAACCCAGATGCGACCGTCTAGCCAAACATCGAAGCTGAACAGGGAGAAAATCCAATCGGATCTGATCTCTGGTGGAACAGAAATCATCCACCCGAGCAGTTCATAGGTACCATTAATTCTCCTGTTCGTACACGAGGCCAGCTATTGCATGATCATTTTGATTCAGCATTCTTATCGCATATAGAACCTAAGCAGATAGAAGAAGCCTTAGCAGACCCAAGCTGGATAGATGCAATGCAGGAAGAACTTAACCAGTTTAAAAGAAATAATGTATGGCAACTTGTACCTAGACCTTCTAATCATTCAGTAATAGGAACTAAATGGGTCTTTAGGAATACACTGAATGAAGATGGAGTAGTTGTTGGCGCAGCGGCGGATCCGGATCCCGCTCCCGGGGCGCAGCGAAAGATTTAAAAATTTGGACCCGGAACGGTCAATACACAATAATAACAGCAACTAAACATGCATAGGATGTTTAGATTGGTACCTTGCTGGCGTCTAGGCGCCTGGCTCCGACCAATTTCACGAGGAAATCGGCACTTCAACTGTAGGCAGTTGTCGTCTCCTAATCCGGTCCATGACTGGATTCTCGATTCCTTCATTGGTCTGCACTAGAAAACACGACTAAGATTTCACGGACGGAATCTCCTCGTCGAGACGGTCGGAACAAGTTCGACGACGGCGGCGGCGCGTCGGCGACGGGCGGCGACGGCAAGGGGGCGGCGGCGGCGTGAGGAGAGTGGGGAGAAGAGAGGAAGAAATCTAGGGTTATTGTGTTTCTCTCAATGCTAACCCTAGGGCCCTATATATAGATTTCTTCATGGGCTTGAACCAGCTTAATGGGCTTGGGTCGGGTCCAGGCCCATATGAACATTCGTTTCAAGTCCATTGCAGTGGCTTCATCATAATCCCGATCGACGATCAGATCGGACCGATCTATACAGTTTACAAAACTGAGCATATATGATGCGAAAACAATTTTCCGGCCCACCTAATCCAAAATAGCAGTTTGGCCCCTGTAAGGTTCAAGGATAGTCAAACTAGCTCAAACTTTAGGGAAATTGCATTTTTGACCCTGTTTAATTTTAGGAAGTCGCACTTCCATCCTTCCTCCTCCTATACTCAACATATTGATCTTGATATCCGTGCGGGAATTGAGAAACCAGTACTTGTGTGACCCTCAATGGTTCAGGGATACAGCTAGCCGTGGGCCCACATGTGTGACTCCGAAACCACATTTTCGGACTAGCCCATCGGATCATGGTAAAGCGCTAGCAACATCGCCCCATGATCCCCTAGGTATCAGATCAACTACCATTGGTAAAGCGAGAGTCGCTGTTAGCCCGATATCTATGCATACATCTTGGAGATCAAATAGTGACATCACGTGTGTTACTAGGCAAACCTATTTACCTAAAACACATCAAGTACTCTGGCCAGAGATTTATCACACTATTAT
>KQ995702.1:56512-80268 GCA_001598015.1 Dorcoceras hygrometricum
GTAGATAGAAGAAGCCTTAGCAGACCCAAGCTGGATAGATGCAATGCAGAAAGAACTTAACCAGTTTAAAAGAAATAATGTATGGCAACTTGTACCCAAACCTTCTAATCATTCAGTAATAGGAACCAAATGGGTGGGTCTTTAGGAATAAACTGAATGAAGATGGAGTAGTTACAAGGAACAAAGCTAGACTAATTGCTCAAGGTTTTAGACAAATGGAAGGCATAGATTTTGATGAAACTTTTGCACCTGTAGCTAGACTAGAAGCCATTCGCATGTTCTTAGCATATGCTGAATACAAAGACTTCAAAGTCTTTCAAATGGATTTTAAGAGTGCATCTCTTAATGGCATCCTAACTGAGGAAGTGTATGTTGCACAACTTCCTGGCTTCGTCAATCATACATATCCAAATCATGTTTACAAATTGGATAAAGCTCTATATGAGTTGAAGCAAGCACCCAGAGCTTGGTATGATACACTGTCTAAGTTTCTTATTGAGCATGACTTCATAATAGGCACTGTTGATAAGACTCTATTTAAATTTGTCAAATCTGATCATGTCAGTACAGATTTACGTAGACGATATTATATTTGGGTCAACTAACCCCAAACTATGCCAGAAATTTTCCAAGTTGATGCAGGACAAATTTGAGATGAGCATGATGGGAGAGCTGACGTTCTTTCTAGGAATTCAAGTGAGACAGCTTGAGAATGGAATCTTCATTAATCAAGCAAAATACACGAAAGAACTGCTGAAGAAATTTGGCATGGACAATTGTTCAGCAGCAGCGACCCCAATGAGCTCCTCAATCAAGCTAGAAAAAGACGAAGCTGGATCTGTCATTGAGGTATCTCTATATCGTGGTATTATAGGCTCTCTGCTTTACTTAACAGCTAGCAGACCAGACATCATGTTTGCTGTCTGTATGTGTGCTATATTCCAAGCGGAGCCAAAGCAATCTCATTATATTGCAGTAAAGAGGATCTTAAAATATCTTAAAGGAACTTCCAATGTGGGTCTTTGGTATCCCAAAGACTCCAGCTTTCAACTAATCGGTTACAGTGATGCAGACTACGTAATATGTAGAATTGATCGTAGAAGCACGAGTGGTACTTTTCAATTTTTAGGAGACCGATTTATTTCCTGGTTCAGTAAGATGCAGACCTCTATTGCAACGTCCACAGCTGAAGCAGAGTACTTGGCAGCTGGAAGCTGCTGTGCTCAGATCTTATGGATTCAACACCAGCTGAAGGATTACAGCATTGATGCTTCTGAAGCGCCTATTTTCTGTGACAACACCAGTGCCATCGCAATCACTCAAAATCCATTGCTGCATTCAAGAACAAAGCATATCGACATCAGGCATCACTTTATAAGATATCATGCATTCAAGAAGGACGTCCGGCTGGAGTATGTATCGACTGACCAGCAAGTAGCTGACATCTTCACAAAGCCTCTACCAGACGCTAAGTTTTCTTATTTCAGAAACATTCTTGGTCTCTTAGAACTGCCTTGATCAGTATTTGCGCTAACAAATTGTAGGTTGAACAGCTTTTGTGTTTTATTAGATCTGAGTCTACTTCTCAAGGGTTCCTTCATGGATTTTTCAGATCTGGTAAAACCTCAGGTACGGGAGAACCTTAGTCTTAGGGGGAACAAAGGATCTGAAGTGTTAAGCGCTGAGTCGGTTGAATATTTGGGATCTGGGCATACTCAGATTCCATATATACACAGTTGATGCTTATCAGTGATTAGATCCTACAGCACTACTACTGATACATCAAAATAGATCCTAAGGCTGTGATGTGTTAAATAGTTGGCGCCTGTTTTTACTTTTTCACCCTCGCGGTTAAAATTTCAAATCATTTCAAAACCTTTTCAAAATCTTGATTGCGCCGTCGGATGATTGACACGTGTTGTCATGATACGAAACGTCACATCCACATTCTCTCACCGTTTCACATTCCTCATTTACATTACGCCATTTCACTTTTCATTATTCCTTACCTTACGCAAAATTACCTTCACAATTTTGTGCATTCTTGCTCTCTAGTGCTCTCTGTTTTCAGAATATTCATATTTCAGGCATTTTCTCGTTCGATCTACTATCTGAAATGGCCTCAGATTTCTTCACCAATGCTCTTCAAGTGAACTTAGACTCTGTCTTAGGTATCTCAGATAATGATGAAATGGTGAATATGTTCAAAGCCCTTGAATCTACTGGGCTACGTGACTTTTTGGGATGTCCGTCAGTACTTTATGAGCAGGAACTGGAGCAGTTTTTCGATACAGCTCTTGTGCAAGATGGTGATATTACCTGTGTTGTTTCCGGCAAGTATGTAGCCATTCCTGAGGACAGGTTTGCAGGCATATTCAATCTGCCTACAGAGGGTCTAAATGATTTGTCGGAACGGTCGAATAATTTGGTGTTGCGGGAAAGAACTCTTTTCTCTAATTCGAGTGTGCCTGTTCAGTTCTCGTGCAAAAAGAGATTGATGAAGTATGAGTTCAGATTGTTGAACAATATTTTGGCCAAGTCCATTACTGTGAAAGCTGGTTCTTTCTACGCCGTCACCCATGAAAGGTTTCTGATGATGATGGCTATTCATTTTGGTATCAAGGTCAAATGGAGTAAAATTCTTTTTGAGGTCTTGAAGGAAATGGTTGATAGAACCACCTAAAGAGCCAAAGGGTTTGAGGCTCAGATTTGTGTTCTATTTAAAGGCGACCCCGCGGTCACCTTGGGAGACGCGAAGACCTTCCCTCCGTTGAAAATACTCTATGCCAAAATGGTGAATACATATGTTGCCACTAACAAAATCACTGATGCTCGTGATGAATCAGAAGAGCCCGGCATGGCTAAAGTCACGATTGTTAAGAAGAAATCTGTATCCAAGAAGAAATCTGCCTCAATTGCTAACAAAGGAGCAGATGAAGTGCCAGTGGAGGTCGTTGCCGAGAAGGTTGTATCCAAGAAGCGATCAGCTGCTTCATCTGATGCACCAGTTGTCAAGAATACTAGGACAACAACTGGAAAAGCTGCTTCCAAGAAGAGGGATCTGGGACTTGTATCAGTGGCCCCAGAAGCCGTCCCGATCCAGATGATTGAACCTATTTCAGCTGTGCCAGCTGAGCGTCCTCCTGTGCCTAAACGCAACGCACTGAAGAGAAAGTTTAGGATGCCAGCAGGTTCTGATGATGAGATTGTTGAAAAAGAACCAGTTGTGGAGGAAATCATCTTAGACCAATCTGCTAGAACCAAAAACATGGTGGAACTGGAGACAACTGCTGAAATTGATGACATGGATACGATTATTGAGCAGATTCTGGCAGACACAGCGCAGATGGAAACCGATGCGAGGGAATCAGATGTTAAGGGATAGGTGGTAAAGAGATCTAATGAGACAGAATGTTACAGCTGATGAATTTACTGCTCTTGATTTTCATGTGTTTACCAATGAAGCCGAACGACTGGTTGAAACAGGGAGTGATACAGTGGATGAGATGGAGACCGCTATGAAGGAGGAATCGGAACCCTTGAGCAAGGTTCTGGAGACATCTGTCTTGCCGACTTCTGACGATGAATCTCTATCCCTTGAAGAGCATCTGGCACAAATTTTTGATGGAATGATGCTACCTTCACTCACAGCAGCAGAGCCCACTAAAATCAAGTTCTGTCGTGGAATTGAAATTAGAGGTGTTGAAGCCGGTGATTGGTACAAGGAAAATCTTCCCAAAATTGCTGCGACTGATAAAGGGAAGAAACCACTAGAGGAACCAGATACCGTGAAGGGGCACCCGGCCCATGAACAGTTTCATTTGATCTATGGGGACATTGATTTTCTTATTCTGCTATGAGAAAAATTCATCACGGAGATGACTTCATTCTTTCATTCTTTCAGTCTGAGAAATCTGAAGGTTATGCGGTCAGTCGAGGACATATTTTCCAAATAATAGAAGATGTTAGTTTGGGCGGAGACGGATTCTTTGGAGAAAGCCATTCAATGGCGGATGTTCATTATTGCTAAGTACAGAGAGTTGTTGTTGCGCAAATTTTTGGTAGCACGGCGCACTAATCTCGTATCAGATCAACCCACTATGGCTATTGATCAGCAAATTCTGAACCTTCTTTCGGCAACTCATCGACAGGCCGTCAGAAACCTGTTGAATCAAATGAGAATTCATGGGCTGAAATGGAAAATGCCATACATTTCAATGTTGTTTGAAGAACCAAATATTGAACCGGTTTCTTTATTCCGAGATCCCACAAAACAATTTTTTCTACTTGCTGGGTCAGAAACTTACGGAAGGTTGAAGGGTCATGGTTAGTCGAGGATGGATATGATCGCGTGGTTTGTATGTGCGCAACTTGTGTTTCTTCCGACTGGACGTCTCTGCCTGACCGCATTTTTGTTGGAGATCTCTCACCTATCTGTTTATTCTTTGAGCTGGTCCAGGGTATATACTCGCAGCGGCCTCCAGTTAAAACTTGGGGTTGGTTCAAGGTTTGTACAGATATTATACGATATTCTATGTTTGGTTTTTTGAAGCCAGTAGGGAGTGTTAATTTCTATACAGTTTTAGTACCAGTTGGATCAGTTGTGGGTGACTATAGTATTCCACGAAGGGTTGTAGATTATGTATCATATCGTATCTAGATTATAGATGTTATAAGTGTACATTCTTCAGAATCCAGCTCTAGTTCAACCTCTTCCAGCCACAATCAGATGGATTCTTGTGTGAACAGTCCTATGAATGAAGAGACTTCTGCCAATCAAATTGATTTTCTTGTTGACACTCCTGTGGATGGAGAGACTTCTGTTACTCAGATTTCTTTGCCAGCTGTTGATACTACAGATGTTACAGAATCTTTTTCACAGCTCTGAGCCTCTATTACGCGACATTCTGTTAATCAATTGAAGACTTCTAGCAGAAAGGTGATCTCCAGACCATCTTTGTTTAAGAGTAGATTATGTATCATATCGTATCTAGATTATAGATGTTATAAGTGTACATTCTTCAGAATCCAGCTCTAGTTCAACCTCTTCCAGCCACAATCAGATGGATTCTTGTGTGAACAGTCCTATGAATGAAGAGACTTCTGCCAATCAAATTGATTTTCTTGTTGACACTCCTGTGGATGGAGAGACTTCTGTTACTCAGATTTCTTTGCCAGCTGTTGATACTACAGATGTTACAGAATCTTTTTCACAGCTCTGAGCCTCTATTACGCGACATTCTGTTAATCAATTGAAGACTTCTAGCAAGAAAGGTGATCTCCAGAACCATCTTTTGTTTAAGATCGAGAATCTTGAGAAATCATTCACAGAAGCACTTACTAATCAGGAACAGGTTCTTCGTAATCTCATTCACAGCGCTCGACAGAGACCCAGAATCAAAAAGCTGCCCTGTCACTTGAGATGCTTAAGTATCAGAAAGAGGTTCGAGCTCCACATGCCGTCATGATCACAGATCTGACTATATTCGTTCTCAAAATCGGGAAATCCAAGCTCTTAAGAAAGATTTTACTGATTTCCAACAGAAGACAGAATCGGGCATTGCTCACGTAAGTTCCCAACTTTCGGAGATTATCGCCTACATTACTAAGGGTGGTAATGACAAAAAGGGGGAAAGTAGCAGCCGTAGTCCGCAGCCGCCTCCGGATGATAAAAGCAGAAGATGTGGCGGTGGGAGTAGAAGCAGAGGTGATAGGAGCGGATATTCTAGATAAGACATTCCAGTAGCAGTGAACCTCACAGGAGACATGCCAGATATTGGCTAGGAGAGAAATAAAAATAAACAGTTTTTGGATTTTCAGTTCTTTGTACAAATCTTTTGTAATGTGCTTCATATCATATATTTATAGCAGACTTCGAGCAATTTATTTTTGTCTTTTTTAATTCAAAGGCTGCTAAGTTTTGTCATCACCAAAAAGGGAGAAATTGTTAAGATAAAATTTATAAGTTTTGGTGATAACAAAATAAGACTGAAAACTGAACATAAGTATTCGCAGAGGACAAGAGAAGGGAACATTTCAGATTCCGTGACGTCATGCCATTGAATTGAAGATTTTAGATTCGGGAGTTCTGAGTTAAGTTACATTGACATCTGAGTTGACCATTCGGGAATTGATCAGTGATGGATCTGTTTTGACAGATCCTGATTAAGTTTTGAATTACACAAAACCTGTTATTGTGTTTCTAACAATTCCACTTCAGTGTGCAGATTTTAGGAACGAAGAAGAAGATGAACAGTAGCAGAAGTTTGTCCAGCCGATGGTTCACAATATAAGTTCAGCAGTTGGTTTGGTTAATCATTGTGAACCAGCTGCAAGCGCTAGAAGAAGAAGATGGATCAGCTGGTAAATCAAAAAGAGAACCAGCTGGAACATCTAAGTGGACCATCGATGATGATGTAATCGGTGACGACATCATGTTCAGCAGATGAAGAAAGATCAGCTGGTGCGAAAGGACCAGGTGGAACAGAAGCTAAGAAGAGTCGTAAGATGGAGCTGGAACGATAAAGATCAGCTGGAGCGCTAAGCGTAGATGACATCAGCAGTAACGTCATCATTCAGCAGGAAGCTTCAGTGATCAGCAGTTGAGCTAAAGCTATCAGCAGTTGTGAAGAGAAGCGCAAGAGAGAAGCGACGTCGTACAGGAAGATCTATCAGCAGAGAGCTTCAACCAGGAGGGAATTTGGAGTTGGCGATAGCAAAACGATGTCGTTCGAATAAGTTGGTACGACAGCGTTTTGCCTTCGCGCTAAGAATTCAGCAGAAGCGCAAAGAAGTTAAAGAATGAACCAGCAGCGAAGCAGTTGACAATTTACGAAGAGTTATCAAAGCTGGATGTCAACTGCTGAGCTCAATTCAAATGGCGAAAACGACAAGAAGCCTGCAAAAGAAAAGGACACAAGGACTATTCCCTGTCGGTACTTTACAGAACATATTTGAACGGGAAGAATTTTGTGTCCAACGGTTTGAATTTGAACGGAGGCTTATATACTTCAAGAAGCGCCATTGAAGATAAGGCAGGTGAGAAAGTTGGTCGCTGTGAGGCTGTCGCAGAAAATACATTAATTGCACAGTGCACCAGCAGAGGGAAAATAAACAGAAAGATGATGCAATCGACCGCCATTAGAGAGGAGCTTTCACGAGAGTCGATTGCTGAGTTTTAATTAGCTTGCATTTCCCTAGTGTGTGAGAAACAGAGAGTTGAGAGCTTCTTTGTAAAATCTCACACATAGAGATTCATTCACATTCATTGGTGAATGAATCTCAAAACCTTTCCAACACAGTTACCGATGACGTTAAACTTGTGTATGTAGTTAGTCACACAGTTGCGGCTGGTGTGCATTTGTGAAGCCTAGGAGTTCTCGCAGCTGCTGGTTGTGGGATTGGGTCTGTACGTGTTGTATAGATCAAAGTCTTCTAGTGGATCCTTCCGAGGTGGAAGAAGGGGAGACGTAGGACATTGAGGTCCGAACTTCCAGAAACAAATCTTGTGTGTCGTGTTCTTTAAGCTTTCAGCACCTGCATATTTACTTTGGCATTCTCGCATACGCATAAACAGATTTCAGCACTTGCATTCAGCACTTGCTTATATTTCAGCACTCACGCATACAGTTAGCACACTTGCACAGTAGAACAGATTTATGTTGTACATAAATCTGTTTGAGTTGGTTTTAAAATGTAAGGATTCAGTTCTGGTATTTTCCGCATGATTTTAAATCATACCAGATCTGTCTCCGGTGCTCTTGTGATTTTTTAAGTGTTCAAGAACAAGAGGTATTGCACCTCCAGTTTTAAGTAGCAGCGCGCAAAATGTTTTTAACTCTTCAAAAAGCGTGGCTGCTGATCTTTTTGATCCTATTTTCGGACCAACAATCAGATATCGAGTCAAGTATTCAGTCATCAGGTTGAGGAATTCATAATTAAGTTCCAAGATATCGGGTTATTTGAACAATCGTTTTTGTCAGTTATCGGGACAGTATTTCAGATTTGAGGGGATTCAGATTTGATTCAGTAAGCTACAGTATCATTTGTGAGACTTGTTTATTCAGATGTTATAATTCAGATCCGAGCAATTCAGTCATGAACATAATCAACTAAGGTATTTCATAATGGTTACATAATTATCAGAGTTCATCAGATCTGAGGTTATCAGACATGAGCAACTCAGTTAGGTACAGTGTTCTTGCAGATGTCTCGAAGCATTCAGATTTGACAAAGTTGCAAACATATAGAATGGAAATTCATTTAGCAGAGAACTATATTCAGATGTCAATAAAATATATGAGCTTTGAATCACTTCAGATTTTATCAAACGATTATTTGAAAAGAATCAACGGTCATAGTTTAATCGTATAAAATCCTGGAATTAAGGAGACAATATCAGAGCTATTTTGGGTAAAGTTGCATAGTATGCAGAGTGATTTATACGATGATTACCCGCTTTGGAATATAAGTCAATTTAGCCCTGACAAGCGTAAAATTCCTTTTGCACAACATTAATGGAGCATTAAATTCTATGATACGATGAAGATAGGATTTTATTTCTACTGGCTACATTTATTGACCGTTGAGGACAAAGAGTATAAATAGCACAATAATTCAACTGAAGAAGCTATTCTCTACCATTTAACAACGCCTCCTGTGCTATCATAACGCTCTTGCGTACTCACTTGGAACCTTTCATCACAAAATATTCCAAGTTCCAGTATTTAAATCTCGAAGAACACTCAAGTTCAAGCTTTCATAGATTTATTCTTCGAGATATCTTCTGGTTTACTTTTTTAAACAGTTCTTGTTGTTATAAGAACCAGAAGATTTACAGTGCTCAATAGTATCGTATTTTATTGTAATATCAGTTTTTGAGTCTGTAACGAACTTGCTGTGTGAAGCAGTTCGAAAAATCAAGTTATTTGTATTTCAGCAGTTGTATCTGCGTATATTGGAGTTGCTAGGAGTTCACTTGGAGCAAGGCTCAGTGAATGGGTGTAGACAGAAGCTGTGTGCATCAAATTCTTCTAGTGGAACCTTCCTGCAAAGGAAGAAGGGGAGACGTAGGATCTTCAGATCTGAACTTCCATAAACAAACTCTGAACCTTGCACTTTTACTTTACTGCATCGCATTTATATTTATATTGTTCACTGATCGATCGACTTCTTTTCTTTCATTATTTGTTAGTCGAGAAATCATATTTGGGACTGAGATATCTCAGATCTGGTAAATCGGGTCTGAGTTAAGCGAGGCGCTTTAAAAAATCATTTTAAGGTTTTGAAAATTTAAAAATACATAGGAGTTCATTCAACCCCTCCTTCTGAACTCCTAAGGCTGTTTTCGATCCATATTGATCCTATCAGCCACATATTTTTTCGAGTATTAGAGCAGCTCAGAGAATAGATCCATCTATCCATGAGTTTAGTTGAAAGTTAGAGCTGGACAGTTGGAAGATTATTCTGTCTTGTCTGATGGTTGTTTGAGATTTTGTGGCAGGTTGGTAGTGCCAAATCTGATTGATTTGAAGGAGGAGATCTTGAGAGAAGCTCACTATAATAGACATAGTTTCCATCCTGGTGCAAGGAAGATGTATCATGCCTTGAAGCCGCACTTCTGGTGGGCAGGTTTGAAGAGCGATGTGGCTGGTTTTGCCGCTCGATGTCTAAATTTTCAGCAAGTTAAGGCAGAAAGGACGAGACCTGGTGGTTTATTGCAGAGTTTAAAAGTGCCCCTGTGGAATTGGTGTTAGAGTAGATGCCCAACTAGCCAACTTGTGGCGTGTGGGTTTTATAGACTCTTGTACAAACAATCTTTATATATGATATTCGCATTTTCTTATATGGCATTCTTTACTTTCATTATGTGTGTAATGATTTACAATTGTGTTGAGTAAAGACCTAGAATACACTAAAGCGTATGTTAGATGTGATAGTGGGTATGACGGCTATCATGAAACACATCTAATAGTCGCTGTGTATTCTAAACATGTTCCTAGTCGATTGGGCCGTCAAAATGAGGATAAGGCCGCCCGAGTTCGAGACTAGTATCTGCGATGCGAAGTACCATGTGGGATTGGGTGAGACCCCGATGCATGTAGGAGTGATGCATCGTTGTCGAGGATTCACCGCTGCAGACATGCGTGGATATCCTATGCTATCTGAGGGGATAATAGTGTATAAATCTCTGGCCAGAGTACTAGAAGTGTTTTAGGTAAATGTGTTTACCTAGTTACACTCGCGATGTCACTATTCGATCTCCAAGATGTACGCATAGCTATCGGATCTCTAGCGACTCTCGATTTACCAATGGTCGTTGATCTGATCGGGATATATGGATTGAAAGGACCGTACTGTGCGCTAACCACGACCGACTGGTTCTTGCAGGCACTATCAGTGATACCTAGGGGATCATGGGGCGATGTTTCTAGACGCTTTACCATGATCCGTTGGGCAGGTCCGGAATTGTGATTCTGGAGCCACAATGGTTGTGGGCCCACGGCTAGCTGTATCCCTGAACCATTGAGGGTCACACAAGTACTAGATTCGAGATTCCCACACGGATACTCAGCTCAATGTGTTGAGCACGAGAAGAGGATTTTGGGAAGTGCGACTTCCTAAAAGTCAACAGGGGTCAAACCGGGGTTTCCCGCTGTTGAGGGGCAAAACGGTCATTTTGCGATTTAGGGTTATATGATCTGAAAAATTGTTTTTCACATCATAACATTCAGTTTCGGAAACTGAGTCGATCGGTCCGATCTGATCGGCGATCGGAGTTGCGATGAAGTCACAAAGATGGATATCGTCATTCAGACCCGGGCCCGTTGGGTCGATCCAACTCCATCATTAAGTCTATTTAATTAGACTTAATGACTTCATTGCATATACTTGATACTTGAATCAACTAAAACCCTAAACCTACAAGCTAGCCGCCCCCTCCTTTCCTCTCTCACGCCGCCGCCGCCGCCGCCGCCGCCTCCCGTTGTCGCCGGAAATCTGTTTCCGGCCAACTCGACGAGGAGAATCCGTTCGTGCTGATCTCGTCAGCGCTTCTAGTGCAACCTGACGAAGGAGTCTCGGATCTGGTCGTGGACCGGATTGGCGTAAACTACCGCAATCTACCGAGAAGAGCCGAATTATTGTAATTCCGGTTGGAGCCAGGCACAAGTGCCAGCAAGGTAATCCTCTTAAACATCCTATGAATGTCGTAGTTTGTTTATGAATTTTCGTATTGATCGTCTCCCGGTTTTCATTCAATTGTTCTTCCGCTGCCTCGCCGGGGGGCGGATCCGGATCCCCAATAATTGGGAGCACATAGCTATGGATATTATAACGTATTTCCTCGTTCCAGCAGAGCTTGTGATGCTATCTAGGTTGTTATAGACAGATTTTCGAATTCTGCTCACTTCATTCCCTGCAACATGACGTATTCTTTGAAGAAGATGGCGAAACTGTACATAGATGTCGTGGTGTGTTTGCATGGAGTGCTTGTCTCCATTGTTTCAGATCGAGATCCGAGGTTTACTTTCAGATTTTGTAAGAGTTTGCAAACAACTTTGGGCACCAGATTGGCTATGAGTACTGCTTATCATCCCCAAACTGATGACCAATCTGAGAGGACTAGCCAGACTTTAGAGGATATTTTGACAGCTGTGGTGATGGATTTCAGTCGTAGCTGGCAAGATTCATTGTATTTGGTTGAGTTTTCTTATAATAACAGCTACCAGGTGACAATTGGAATGGCACCATTTGAGGCATTGTATGGTAGGAAGTGCAGATCGCCAATCTGTTGGGAAGAAGTGGGGGAGAAGCAGCTGTATTCTCCAGAATTTGTTCAGCAGATGAGAGATCAAGTAGATCTAATTCGACAGCGTATGAAAGCTGCACAAGATCACCAAGCCAGTTATGCGAACAAAAGGTGTAGGCATTTCGAATTTCAGGTTGGAGATCTAGTTTTCTTGAAAGTTTCTCCTTTTCGAAGTGTGATGAGATTTGGTCTCAAGGGTAAGTTAGCTCCTCGCTATGTTGGACCTTATGAGATTGTGGAGAGGATCGGTCCTTTGGCTTATCGCTTGTTACTGCCGCCAGATTTGTCCTCATTGCATGATGTGTTTCATGTGTCTATGTTGAGGAAGTATGAGCCAGATCCTTCTCATGTGTTGCGAACTGACGAGGTGGAGCTTGATTGAACTTTGATCTATGTTGAGTATCCCTTGCAGATTCTGGACAGGAAGGAGAAACAGCTTAGGAACAAGACCATTTCCTAGGTGATGGTCCAGTGGAGCAAACATGGTAGAGAAGAAGATACGTGGGAGTTAGAGGAGAAAATGCAACGTGAATGGCCTCATTTGTTTGAGTATATCTTGCATTAACTCTAGTAGCTAATTCTTGTTATTGTTTTCCAGTTATCTTGAACTCTTAGTTAGTAGCCTCTTGTTGCATGTTGGAGATTGTTGGTTGTTTTGTTGAGTTTTGGTTTAGTTCTGGAGTTGTTCTTTGATTTCGAGGACAAAATCTTATTTTCAGTAGGGAGAGATGTGAGACCCGAAAGATTATTTGGATTAAGTGAGTTAGTTAATCGGGTTTTGGATAGACTAGATTTGGTGTGAACAGATCTGGGATGGATCAGCTTTGAGCTGGTATGTTAGGTGAGAGTATCAGGTTTCGCTGTATATTTGTGTTTAGAGCAGCTCTGGGCAGTTGTAGAGTTCTGCGTAGTAATAGGCAGATTTGGAGAGTTGATAAGTGCAGGTTGGTAACTTTGGATTTGGCGTTGGTTGATTGTAATCGACGCTAGAGGTGAAACCTGGTTGTCGCAACGTATTTTGAATTCGCAAGTTTATCCTGCGCGGGTAGCGAAACGCCGTCGTTTGGAGGAAATCAGATTTGAGATGCGTAATTTGTTAGCGCTGCGTGAACCGGCCTGGTTCGAAGGTTTAGTGTAGACCGGCTTCGGGTTGTATAGGCCGGAAGGCAGTGCGATGTCGTTTTGGGTATCGGTGAACGCTGGTCAGTGTTGGTATCAGATCTGGTCTTTCAGATCTGGGTGTTTTGGTTAGGTGCGATGCGACGCCGTTTAGAGAGACATGTGTATGATTAATTAGATTATGGTGCGACGTCGTTCGACAGTAGCGCGCTGGTGTAGCGTATGGTCCAGATTTGGAGTGTTACTCAGATCTGAGTGGGTATCAGCTTTGAGCCAGTGTTGTCGGTGGTTACTGTTCATCAGATTTGGGAACTTAAGTGATATTTATAGAAAACTTTGACCCTTTGAACGCGATATTATTTCCCGACACTTAGAAATATTTCCTGTAACCTTACTCTATCGCGATACCCTAGCTACTGTTCACCGAACCTTATCTTCTCCGATTTTCGACGGTATTAAGACTCAGATTGGAGCAAGAGTGGTAGCGCTGGACTCCTCTTGCCAAGGCGTTTCTTTTTATACCTCTTTCGAAGGCTTGGGTTAAGCTGGAAGAAGATCGCGAAAGAAGATACCTTGTGTAGTATGTTAGCATTTCGGCAGATTTGCTTCTCCGTTCAGGTAGTGCTTTCGGGTAAGAGCTAGATCCTCCCTTACACTTCATTTAGAGCTGTCTGTTGTGTTAGAATGGTAGGATAGAGCTGGTGGAGCTCGTAGCTCCTAGTTCATAGTTTTGTGCTATAGTCCCTGAGTTTTGTTGTTGTTGTTTGGCCAAGCAGGTGGCAGATTTGAGTTGCTCGGGACTTTGTTGTGGTAATTGTAGCTCAGAAAGCCAAGGTACGGATGTGAGCTTATGATTACAGCTTTGAGATGGACTTGTGTATAAATGGCGTGTGTTGTTGTGTTGAGCAGTGTGTATGCTGTTACTTCTGTGCTGTTATTTGCATCTGTTTTGTGTATATTATCCTGCAAGTTGTTATGCATACACGCATGTCATGTTGTTCTGCTCATTCCTTTGCGAGCCCTTGATAACAGCCTGCTATGAGAACCCCTGATTGTTGTTGTTTGCTGTTGAGCTAATCCTTGTTGACAGGGTGCATGTGATTGAGCGTCTGGGTAGCTCACAGTTCTCTCATATGCGATATGGCCTTCCAGCTCTGGCTGGTGCTGATGTTTTATGTGATTGAGCACATGGGCAGCTCCCATTTCTCTCACATGAGTTGCGGCCATCCCTGTGATCTGTTGTGATTGGTACCATGTGTAATCGAGCGCCTGGATAACTCCCATTCTCTCACACATTCGGTGATCACTTCCAATTCCAGTATTCAGCTGTGCGTAGTTCCTTTGAGCTCCCTATTCTCATGCATAGCATCGCATTTGTATCTTGTTCTATCTGCATGCTGTTTTTTTATGCTGCTCTCTGTACTGGGGTTTGACCCCATGTCCCTCCGGGACTGGATTGTTTGTTTGCCTGTGTGTTGTCCAAGTTTTCCAAGTTTCTCAGATGGTCGTGGAGATGGCCCAGCTGGAGGTGGCCCGGGAGGTGGATAGAGTGTCCCAGTTATATATAATATATAGTTATGTAATAGAGTCATCACATGGGGAATGTCCGATGTGATGTTCTATTGCTAATTTGTATCTATGTTGAGCGAGAGACTTGTTATGTCTGTATCATTGGTAGACGCTCTATACGTATGTATCTGTCGTGGTTGGTTTTCGGTTGTTGTAAAACCAGTATTTTGAGTATCGTTGTATTTTAAATTATGATTTTCTAAGTCAGGCCAAAGCGAAAAATTTTAGCCAATATTTTAAATGCTTCCGCTATTGTTTATTGCGTGGTTAACTTTGTGTTGTGCACCGGGCCTGACAGGCTGTGAGGTGGATGGCTCTTTAGCTCTTGTTCCCAGCTTGAACTCATAAGCTTACAGATTAGCAAACAGGTCATGGAGCTCCAGTTTATTGAGATCCTTGGATTCTCTCATGGCCATCCTCTTCACATCTCACTCCTTGGAAAGTTCTCTCGTAACCTTCAGGGCGAGTTCCCTATTGTTGTACTCTTTTCCGAGGCTGGTAAGTGCTATCACCACTGATCTGAATCTCTCTTCGAACTCGGAAATTGTTTCTCCACGCCTCATCTTTATCGATTCAAATTTCTGCAGGGCTACTGTAAGCTTCTTGTCCTTGGTTTTTTCATTCCCTCGTATATTTGGATCAATTTCTCCCAGATTTATTTGGCTTTGGCACAGGTCGTAATCTTACTGAAATATTATTTTCCAGCGTCATGAAGAGAATATTTTTGGCCACATTTTCTAGATTTGCTTTCTTTTTATCTTCCATCGTCCACTCAAATCTGGGCTTCTCCACCCATTGTGCAGCACCGGGAGTGATATCCAGGCTGTATTTGGCTTCATAATCTTGATTGGACCATCTGTGATGACGAACCACATGTCGTCGTATTGTGCAGCCAGGTGATCTTGCATCCTTATCTTCGAGACATCATGTTCATCCTTGGGAAACATAGGATTTTGTTGTGAGAGAGACATATTTAATAATTGAAATTAAACGACTGTTCAGACACTAATATAACCGCTCTGATAACACTTGTTGGGATCAAAAAGAGAGTTAAATTAAAAGCTCGAGAGTTCGGGGGGAGGGGGTGAATGAACTCCTTCATAATTTTTCACGAAAACTTTTTATCGAAATAATTTTACAAGCATTGGGCATAACTCTAAGCTGAGTTACTAGCTTGGAGGATCTCAGCGTGATCTGTTCTCTCGAGTAACAAGATACGTGCGGAATGAACTTGATTGAACAGTGAACAGATTAAAAACTGAATTCGCAGATTGCTTCTACCAATTCTTTGTGTCACAAACAATCATTTGTACACACTCTGCAGTGTCGGGATTTATTTGTAAATCATAGACAGAGTGTTGAGAACTAGATTAGCCAAAATAGCTTAGAGCTGTATCCTTAGTATTTCGAACCAAATCGCATGTCTGTGTTCATTGATTGAGTGCTAGGAGTTCTTGAAGCTGCTAGCTGTTCGATTGGGTTTGTACAAGGAGTTGTATAAATCAGATCTTCTAGTGGATATTCTTCCCGTTGATGAAGAAGGGGAGACGTAGGAGATTTAACTCCAAACTTCAGAAACAAACTCTTGACTCTATATTTTACATTTACGCATTTATCTGTTCACTGTTCAATCGTGTTCTTTTCGCATAAAATATTTTATTACACGAGACAACAACTAATCACTGAGAATCCTTCAAGCTGGTAACTCGGCTTAGAGGTTTGCAACGAGCTTTAAAATCTTTTGAAATCAGTTTTAAGAAAAATTAGCAAAGGAGTTCATTCACCCCCTCCCCTCTGAACTCGCGAGCCGATTTTTCGATCCTAACAAGTGGTATCAGATCTCGGAATCTCAGTGCTTGAATAGCTTTCATATTTGTATTCACTAAATATGTCGATCTCACACAACAAAATTCTCATGTTTTCCAAGGAGTAGTACGACGTATGGAAGATACGTTTGCAAGCTCACCTGGCAGCACAGGATGACGACATGTGGTTTGTGATAACTGACGGCCCCATCAAGATCATGAAGCCGAACACAGCAATAGCTATATCAAATGGTGCGAGTCCAAGGCTGGAATGGACATCCGAGGACAAAAAGAAGGCAAATCAGGACAACATATCCAAGGATATACTTTATAAGATGCTAGACAATAATATGTTTAGAAAGATACAGACTTGAACTACAGCGAAAGAAATCTGGGAGAAGTTGACCCAGATATGTGAAGGGAACGAGGAGACCAAGGAGAACAAGTTAACAGTGGCCTTGCAGAAGTTTGAATTGATCAGAATGAAGCCCGAAGAGATGATGGGAGAATTTGACGAACGGTTCAGCTCAGTGGTGATTTAGCTGACCAGACTAGGAAAAGAGTATAGCAATAGGGAGCTGGTCCAGAAGGTGATGCATGCACTGCCCAAGGAGTGGGATGTCAAGACGATGGCCATGCGGGAATCCAAAGACTTGAACAAGCTGGAGTTGCACGACTTGTTCGCTAACCTGAAACCATAGGAATTCGAGCTGGAAACAAGATCGGAATATGAACCCTCAACTTCCCAACCAACCAGAGCTCTTGCAGCAGTGAGTCCACAACATTGTTCTACAAGCAAGTCAGCAGAGGAGCTGAGCAGTGATGCTATGTCACTCTTCATAAAGAAACTCTAGAAATTTATTTGAAAGCATAACTCTAAACCTTCCTCTTTCAATTCTCCTAAAAGGAACTTAAATCCTTATTCTGACGATAAGTGCTATAATTATGGCAGGCCTGGTCACTATATTGCTGATTGCAGGAAGCGAAATCCTGATGCCAAAAAGCAACCAGATCGCGGTACCAGCAAGGATAAGAAAGAGAAGAAGTTCCACCGGAAGAGGAGGATGGAGAAATCAATGGTTGATGAGGAAAACAAGAGCGCATGGGCTGATACAGACTCTGAGGAATCCATCTCATGGTCATCCTCATCCAGTGACAGTAAAGAAGAGGTTCAGTGTCTAATGACGACACTGACGAGGTATTTGACTTTTCCAATTTATAATTCACACGAAAGGACCTTGTCACAGCACTGAATGAAATTATCCAAGAGTACAAAAAGCTTTCTCAATCATTCGGGGAAGTTAAGGCTGAAAAGGAGAGCTGTGCTAATAAAGCTGATCTAGTTAGCTCAAGCGAAATGCAAGCTACTCTAAGTAAGCTCGCAACTGAGGATGAGGAATTGAGAAGCAGGTCTGAGGAGATGCTCAATGAGAATCAGCATTTAGCTGACATTATAAGCTCATGGATCAGGTCTTCTGCTTCCCTAGATAAACTGCATGGAGCTATGAAGCCATCCAGTGATAGGTTCGGATTGGGCTACGGTAGCAATGAAAGCAACAAATCAGAGACCAGTTGTACCCCACAGCTGGATAGGACAAAGTTTCAAACCATAAACTTTGTAAGATCCAGCATGGGACAGCCTGCAGAGGCACAATCTGATGAGGTAAAGATAGCAGCTAAGCCTCCAATCTGGCAAGGTAAATTTTGCGGGCTGGGGTATAATGCTCCTAAGAATCCTCGAGAAAGTTGGCTTAAGAACAAGTTGAACAGATGAGGGGTAAACCCAAATCTTGTGGGAAAAATCCTGGACAGGTATCTCAAACTTCTATGAAGGACATGCAGTATAGGCCTAGATATCATAAGCCTAGACCGAATGGCAAATATACCGCTCATCCAACTCATTCCAGATCACAGAACACACAAAAATCACACACATACTTTGATCCACGAACTGGTAAGTTTGTTAAGATTATCCAAGTGTGGGTTCCGAAAGGTCTAATCAAACCTGGACCCAAATAAATCAAAGGGTACCAAATCTGCTTTATTTGTGATTGCAGGAACAGCAGGTATACATACTGGAGCAATCAACGTGGTATCTGGACAGTGGATATGCAAGGCACATGACTGGTGATGCCAAGCTGATTACAGATATCAAAACGTGCAACGACCCAAGATCACCTTCGGTGATAATTCTAACGGTAGCACAGTGGGTAAGGATAAGCTTACCCATGGTAATTTTACTGTCAACAACATTATTCTCGTATCAGTCAGTTGTGAGACAGTAATTATTCTGTAAGTTTCAAAAGAACACGTGCACTGTTCAAAATCCGGAAGGTCTGACCGTGCTGGTAAGTTATATATCGAGGAATACCTACAAAATAGACTGGCCAGATCAGTCGCATACAGAAAAAACTTTCCTAGTAGCTGACTCTTCCAAGATCTGGCTATGGCATCAGCTAATGAACCATCTGAATTTCAAAACAATTGCCAATCTGATTAACCGTGAGTTAGTTGAAGGCTTGTCCAAGCTAAAATTTTCAAAAGACAAGGTCTGCTCTGCCTGTTAGCTGGGAAAGCATTTAAAATCTACTTTTAAAAACAGAAGCAGTAACAAAACCTCACGTAAGATGGAGCTTTTACACATGGATCTTTTTGGTCCCATACTCGTTACCAGCTTAGGGGGAATGTAGTACACCCTTGTCGTCGTTGACGATTTTTCCAAATTTACTTGGGTGCTGTTTTTAAAATCTAAGGATCAAACTTCTGACCAGCTGATCAAGCTTTTAAAACATTTGAAAAATGAGCATTCTATCAGTGTCAATCGGATAAGGAGTGATAGAGGAACATAGTTTTTAAAATTTTAAATTTCCTCTTATCTGGATGACATTGGAATCAAGAACGAGTTATCTGCAGCTAGAACACCTCAGCAAAACGAGTTAGCTGAGTGTAGAAATCGTACTTTAAAATAAGTTGCAACAACAATGATTGCTGATTCTGGTATTTCAAATAAATTTTGGGCTGAAGCAGTAAATACAACTTGCTATACTCAAAACAGATCGATGATTAACAAGAGACATGGTGTTACCCCATATGAGATCTGGAATGGCAAGAAACCTGATATCTCATATTTCAGGGTGATTGGATGCAAATGTTTTATCCATATCAATGGTAAAATGTAACTAAAACTTTTGATGTTAAATCTGATGCAGGTATTTTCCTAGGATATTCAGCCATGAGCAGAACCTATAGAGTTTTCAACAACAGGACGTTATCTGTTGAAGAATCAGCTCACGTGGTGTTTGATGAGACCAGCTTCAGATCAACATCAGCTGGCAAACTTAATGAATTGTGTTCTCGTCTAGATTCAACTAATCTGGATGAATCAAGTGACAACGAGGCACAGAACAGATTTCAAGTTGGTGACCAGCACGCACTGGACACACCGATTACCAACGCCGATATTCCAAATGTTGCGTAGGCTGGTGTTCCTGGTAATATGGTGTCCCTGGTAATATTGAAGTCATTGATTTGACTAAAAATGACACTGTGCATGACCAGCTAGCAACAGGTGTACCATTTGTGAGTGCTGGTTCAATCAACGTTGATCCGGATCACGTGCAAGCTGGTCCAGATCGCGTTCCAGCTGGTGGAGAACATGCGCAATCTTATGATCCAAATTCAACAAGTGGTATTCCAGTAGATCCAGCAGGCATGCAGGGGGAACCAGATGCAAAAATCAACTCTCAGAATGAAGCATCAACATCTTATAGGCCAGGTTTCCTATGGAATAAAAATCATCCACCAGAGCTAGTCATCGATAACCCTACTGCACCCCTTAGGACACGAGGCCAGATGATAAGCGAGTACTTCAATTCCGCTTTCATTTCGAATATAGAACCTAAGACGATAGAAGAGAACTTATTGGATCCAAGTTGGATAGAAGCAATGCAAGAAGAGCTTTGTGAGACCCGAAAGTTTAGAAAGATTAATTGAGATAATTAATCAGATTTTATGAGGTTCAGATTTGAGCGTGAGCAAATCTGGGTGACCAGCTTTGAGTTGGTAGGCTTCGTGAGCGTATTTGGGTCAGATTTGATACGTAGAACAATTCTGGGAAGTTGGAGAATTTTGGTTGCAGCGATCAGATTTGAGAGCTGAACAGATTCGAGGTTAAAATTTGGTATCGCTAAGCAGATGTGAGTACGCTAGTGTGTTCGGTAGCGGGTAGCAAAACTACGCCGTTTGGATTAGTTGGAACGATGGCGTTTTGGCTTAGCGGGGGAATACTCAGATGTGAGTTGCGCGTGCCTTCATATTTGAGTAGGATCTGAGTGTTGTGAGGCGACGCGTTTAGCATTTCAGATCCGAGTGGGAAATCAGTTTTGAGACTTAAGTGTCGGTGGGTACTGTTCATCATATTTGAGCAGAATTGACCTTTAAATAGAGGACTTTGCCTTCGTTCTTTATTATTCAGCTTCGACACTTAGAATATTTCTCGATAGCGAATCCTGTCGCGATACCCTAGCTACTGTTCACCGAACCTTATCTTCTCCGATTGCCGATGGTAGTCAGCTCCGACTGAAGCGAGAGTGGTAGCGCTGGACTCCTCTTGCTAAGACGCTTCGTTTGGTACTGCTTTTGGAAGCTTGCGTGAAGCTTGGAGAGGTTGCGAAGACATCTCCCTTCAGTACTCTGTTAGCATAAGCGTCGGATTTGCTTCTGCTGTTCAGGTAGCTCGTGGGGTAAGTGTTAAGATCCTACCTTGTGCTTTGTTTAGAGCCTTCTGTTGTGTTAGAAGGGTAGGATAGCGCTGGTTGAGTTCGTAGCTCCCAGTAGTAGTTTTTGTGCTACTTTCCCTGTGTTTTTGTGCGTTGTTGCGTAGCAGGTTGTCAAATCTGTCTTGCTCGGGACTTTTTTGTGGTAATTGTAGCCCAGGAGATCTGAGATACGGATGTGAGCTTGTTTTACAGCCTTGGATTGAGCATGGGTGATTATGCTTGCTAATATGTATGCCTTGCCTTGTTGCATTTGTTCTGTGTTAGATAAGTTGCTTGTTGCATACACGCATTATTGCATATTGAGCTCAGATCTTGTTTAGCCGTGCCTTGTTGTATTGATCTATGTGTACCAGGATGCCTGTTTTAGAGGTCGAGCGGGTAACTCCCGTCACCCTCATCTCCCTGCTGGGATCTGTTAGCCACTATGAGAGGAGTGGGTAGCTCCCATATCTCATGAGTTGGGAAACAGCAGTTTAAGTGATTGTTATTGCATCTGGTACTGTGTGATGAGACGAGTGGGTAGCTCCCATATACTCACACACCCCATGGCCACCATTGCTCAGTTGATCCGTTGTTGTTGTCGAGCTGTTCTTGAGATTCCCTTGGCTCCTTGATTTTGGTTGTAGCCTCAGCTCACGCATAGCATTTGCATATTACTTGTTGCTTTCCATTAGCTGTTTTATGTTTCTCTCCGTACTGGGGTTTGACCCCCTGTCCCTATGGGGCTGGTGTTTGTTTTCCTGTGTATGTTGTCCAGGTTACTCAGCTGGTCGTGGTGTTTACCCAGCTGGAGGTACCCCAGGAGGTGTTTAGAGTGTCCCAGTTAGCATATAGATTATATGTATCTATACTAGTAGCCGGGGAGTGCCCTGTGCTTTGTTGTATTCTGTTGTTCTTGTATGAGATACATGTTGTACTGTTGTACTGTGATATTTTAAACTGGGATATTTTGAGTATTGCAGTATTTTAAATTATGTTATCTTTTAGTCAGGACAAAAGCAAAAATTTAGCCACTATTTTCAATGTTTTCGCTTTTGTTTGCGTGGTTAAACTTTGTGTTTGTGCACGAGGCCTGACATTTTTGGTATCAGAGCTTAAACTGGGATAAGCTCGATTTCTTTGATCACACTTGAGTCCAGGCACAGTGTTGCTTGTTGCATGTGCTTGACTATGTGGCCTATTTGCTATGTGATATATTTGTTGTTGTATGACCTTACCCTCTTATACCTTCGTAGATGCCACCTAGACGTAGGGGTAGAGGTAGAGGGCAGATTCTGAAAGAGTCCTAGGGTCAGAACGAGGAAATGCAGCTTAGTATTCCTCTTCGTGGTCGTAATAGTCAGGTTGAGGTTGAGGTAGATGAGCTGGCAGCCCGTGTGGACGACATGGAACTTGTTATGGCGAGGTTTCAGCGGATGAATCCTCAGATGTTTAACGGTGATGAGTCTAGTTCCGATGCGGAGTCCTGGTTGCAGCACATTACCGGGTTGTTCGACCGCATCAGGTATGATGACGAGCGTAGGTTGAGTTTGGTTACGTTTCAGTTGAGGAGAGATGCCGAGCGTTGCTGGAAAGGCGCTTCGAGGACTCTAGAGGAGACAGGAGTAGGGATTACGTGGAACAGCTTTTGTACTACCTTCCGTCAGAAGTACGTCCCGGAATCCTTTGTGAACGCCAAGGAGCGTGAGTTTGATAATCTGGTGCAGGGGACTATGTCCGTGGGAGAGTATGCCTGGAGGTTTTCTTCTCTTCTTGCGTATGTTCCGCATGTTTCTGGCCGAGAGAGGGCGAAGAGGAACAAGTTCTTGGAGGGGCTCAATGAAGACTTGTATTCTTTTGTGTTTTGCGGGTTCACTAACGAGTTATGCGGATGCGGTGGACAAGGCTATGGATATTTAGGAGGGGCTGCAGAACCGTAAGTCTTGTGTTAGGCCTCAAGTGGTGCAAGGTAACCGTCCCATGGTTTCGGGGGTGCAACCTTCCTAGTCTGTGCAGTCATCCCAGCCACCCCAGCAGCAAGTTGTTGGGGATACGGATCCGCCCCCCAGCGAGGCAGCGGAAGAACATAAAACAAAAGCCGGGAGACGATCAATACGAAAAATTGATAACAGTTATCGACATACATAGGGGGTTCAAAACCACTACCTTGCTGGCACTTGTGCCTGGCTCCAACCGTAGTTACAATAACGTCGGCTCTTCTCGGTAGACTGCGGTAGAAATCGCCAATCCGGTCCACGACCAGAACCGAGACTCCTTTGTCAGCCTGCACTAGAAGCACTGACAAATTCTGCACGAACGGATTCTCCTTGTCGAGTTGGCCGGAAACGAATTTCCGGAGACGACGGGCGGCGGCGGCGGCGGCTTGTGGGAGAGAGGAGGGGCGGTGCAACTTAGGGTTTTGGGAGTTGTGTCAAGTGTTAGGTTTAGTCTAGGTTTAGGCTTAAATAAATAAGCTTAGGTGTTGGATTTGGACCGGCCCAACGGGCCCGGGTCCAACAATGAACATTCAGTTCATCTCCACCACCGAGACTTCACCGTAACTCCGATCGCCGATCAGATCGGACCGATCGACTCAGTTTCCAAAACTGAATATTATGATCTGAAAAACCATTTTTCAGAACCCCAGTGCAAAAAGACCGTTTTGCCCCTCAACAGCGGGAAACCCCGGTTTGACCC
>KQ995702.1:89495-151862 GCA_001598015.1 Dorcoceras hygrometricum
CGAAGGAGGGTAGTTCGATAGATCACCAGGTCAGTATCTATCTGCATGCTCAGAACATCACAATGTTCCCTACCAATGAAACATGGTACTTCGCATCGCAGATACTAGTCTCGAACTCGGGCGGCCTTATCCTCATTTTGACGGCCCAATCGACTAGGAACATGTTCAGAATACACATCGACTATTAGATGTGTTTCATGATAGTCGTCATACCCACTATCACATCTAACATACGCTTAAGTGCATTCTAGGTCTTTACTCAACGCAATTGTAAATCATTACACACATAATGAAAGTAAAGAACGCCATATGAATAAATGCGAATATCATATATAAATACTGTTTGTGCAAGAGTCTATAAAACCCACACGCCACAAGTTGGCTAGTTGGGCATCTACTCTAACACAAGTAGCCCAACAGTCTGGACACCAGAGGTTTAGGCCTCATGGTCATCAGTTCAAGAAGAAGTCTGGTTCTAGTTCTTCTGGCTCAGACAGTTCTAGCAGCGGTAGTAGTTCCAAGGTAGAGTTTTGTGGCCAGTGTGGAGGAAGGAATCTTACAGCGCAGTGTGTAGGTGTGCAAGGTTCGTGTAACGTCTGTGGACAGTATGGGCACTTTGGGAGAGTGTGTCCTTTGTCTGGATCACAGCAAACCGCTGTCCCACCGCAGGGTCGAGGTGGATCGTCTAGAGGTCGTTCTTTTCCGATGCAGCAGCAAAGGTTGGGAGAGCCTCAGTTTAGGCCATTTCAGCAGCCTGGTCCTTTGCGGTTTGGACAGTCTTCCCAGCCTCAGTTTTCAGGACCTCAGTATGCCCAGGTGAATGCCATAACGAGGGAGCAAGCAGAGGGCACGCCAGGAGGAGGAGTGATCACAGGTACTTGTGTTGCCTTTGATTTTCCTGTGCATGTGGTGTTTGATACAGGAGCATCACATTCGTTTATTGCTGATGCATGTGTGGTTGAGCATGGTTTTCATACCACTGTTTTGTGTGATGTTGTAACGTCCCAAAATCCATAGGACCACATTATGCATATTGTTCATTTTATAGATTTAAAATGGCATGTTGAAATGTTATGCATTGTCTGATTTCAATGATTTCAGAAAAATAGATGTGACGCAGCTGGTTTTAGTGGATGACTCCAAGGGTGATGCACGAGCAGTTTTTAAATGCATTGAAAATATTTTAAGGAGGACAAATGATTTCTTTTGAAAAAGGTTTGGTGTTTTACAAATTAAAATGAGAGGAAGGGAATTTTACTAAATTTTATAAGTGTGTCATGCTTAATTTCACAAGTATCATGCCACTAATCCCTTTCATATAAAAACCTGTTTTGAAAGCAAGATCCTTATCATTTGCAAAGAAAATCTTTAGTGTTCTTCAAAATATTCTCCAGAAAAGTTCGTGTGTTGTTTAAGGAGAAGATTTCTGTAGGAATCGGTTGCTGTTGCAAAGTTTCGTTTAAGGCAAATAAAATTTGATTCTTGACTCACCATTTAAAGCATATATTGATCTTTTCTGAGTCTCCTTGCCTATATGTTACAGTATGTTTAAAGTTCATGTTTAAAATGATTTATACATGAAAAGGAAAGAAAGATGGGTTCAAATGATGTTTTGATGCTTCCAAATGTTTTCCAGAAAGTTTATGATGTTTTAAAGTATTGAGGATTCGAGTTTAATCCAAGAATGTTTATGAATGTTCTTCCTTTCAGTAGTTGTAATATCAGAATTTGATAATTATGTAATCGGTAGTCGCTAGTTGAATCAGTATAAAGTCTGGTTTGATAGACAACGGCTGATAGCATAGTTGTTGTTTTGATGTTACAAATATCAAGTCAAATTTCAGCAGTTGCGTTGTTTTCGTAAAATCAGTAGTTTCACTGTTCATTCCAGCAGTTGCATTCCATTGTAATATTTCAGAAGTTGCGTTGTTTTTGTAAAATCAGTAGTTGCACTGTTCATTCCAGCAGTTGCATTCCATTGTAGTATTCCAGCAGTTGCACTATTCACCTCTAAAGTACTATTCCTTGCGACTGGTACTATTCCTTGCGTCTGTTTATTTAGCAAAAATCCTTGCGTCTGGTTCACGTATGTTAGCGCTTTTCTTGCGACTGGTTGATGCGCTAACGACGTCGTTTCTTTAAGTTTTAGCTGTCAACAGATAGTTACTGTTCATGTTAGCAGATATTCTTACGTCATTATGTCTGTTTCCTATTTCAACGATGTCGTTTAGTTTAATACGTTTGTTTTAGTAAAAAGACCTTGCAGCTGGTTTCTTTTAGCACAACCCGTGAACAGTAGAAATCTGTTTTGTTTCATAGTACTGTTCCATTTTCTTGCGACTGGTTTCATTTCAATGATATGTTTCCAAAAGCTCAATTCGATACTCAGTAAAATTTTAAAGTGGAAGCAAGAGTTTTTAAATGATGGAACCCGAGGATTTTAAGAAGGAAAGTTTAAAGAAAGAATGTTAAAGGAACAAAAGTTTATTTTAAAGATTTATGGAAAAGATAACAGACGGTCATAACGGATGAGGTGAGCAGCTATCAGTTGCCCTCCCATAAAGAGAAGGGTGAGCAGTCGTCTATATGTCGGTTGCCCTAACGCAAAGAAGCCAAAGGCTAAGACTGATATCAGTAGTCACTTGATCAGGTGCAACACGGACCTAAGAAGAGCTTCTGAGCCATAAATCTAAGGAAAAATGATATTGATGTTGAGATCTGGGCTATTATCCCCTGTCTCCAAGTTTATGAAAGAAAGAATGAATGTTTATGTAATGTTTACGAAAGAAAATGATATTGATCATTGATGTTCCTTTAACTTATGTATTGATCAGATGTCCACCTGCGTATTTGAACTTGTTATTATTCAGGTTTTACTTGTTGAGCCCCTAGGCTCATTAACTTTTAAAATGGTGCAGGTGCGACAGCTGGAGAGCGAACAGAAGGTGAAACTTGAATCAGCTGCTGGGCGGTGTGTGTTTGTCAAAGGCCAGCGTTTTTCGTGTCATAGCTGATGTTGTTTTGTTTTAGAATGTACTGTATTAAATCAGTTGCAACAGTTGTACATTTATATAGAATATCAGCTATTGTAAATCGCAATTGCAATTTATAATAAAGTCTGTTTTTCCGCAAATGTTTCCAGTAGTTGGTGCGCAATTGAGTATCTGTTAGATTTTGTTTTCATGTTTTCAGTTTCTTTCAAAGTTACAAGAAATACAGCTTATAACAAATTGTCTTTCAGCCCTTCTTTTTATTCGAAAATTTTTATTTACCCCAATTCGTGATTCCTGTGGGTTCGGGCATCACAGATGTTGTGTCTGTTACGACTCCTACCGGCGCGAGCCTGTACTCCCAAGAGATTTTGTTGAATGGTATTCTTAGGTTTGGTGAGAACGTGTTGTTAGCCAACCTGATCAGGCTAATGATGTGGGATTTCGATTGCATAGTGGGAATGGACGTATTGTCTAGTTATAGGACCATTGTGGATTGTTTCCATGGCGTTGTGCATTTTAGGCCCCAGTCTGGCGAGAAGTGGAACTTCTATGGCCATGATTCCTAATCGAAGATTCTTTTAGTCTCTGCAATGGAGATGTTTAGCCTGTTGTCGTTGGAGAACGCTGGATTTATGATATATGCTTTGTATGCATCTTCTTCTTCGCGTGTAGAGCTTAGTGATGTTCCCGTTGTTCGCCATTTCCCGGAAGTGTTTCCGGAGGAGATTCCTGGTTTTCCTCCGAAGATGGAAATAGACTTCAGCATTGAGTTGGTACCTGGAACAACTCCTATCTCTCGAGCTCCGTATCGTTTAGCACCTGCTGAGTTGACGGAGCTTAAGGTTCAGCTTAGTGACTTGCTGGAGAAGGGTTTCATTAGTCCGAGTATGTCTCTATGGGGAGCGCCTATCTGTTGTTCGCCATTTCCCGGAAGTGTTTCCGGAGGAGATTCCTGGTTTTCCTCCGAAGATGGAAATAGACTTCAGCATTGAGTTGGTACCTGGAACAACTCCTATCTCTCGAGCTCCGTATCGTTTAGCACCTGCTGAGTTGACGGAGCTTAAGGTTCAGCTTAGTGACTTGCTGGAGAAGGGTTTCATTAGTCCGAGTATGTCTCTATGGGGAGCGCCTATCTTATTTGTGAAGAAGAAGGACGGGTCGATGAGGATGTGCATCGACTTTAGACAGTTTAGTAAGGCAACAGTGAAGAATAAGTACCCTTTGCCGAGGATCGATGACTTGTTTGATCAGCTTCAGGGTTCGGCTATGTTTTCTAAGATTGATCTGCATTCGGGGTACCATCAGTTGCGCATTCGAGAGCAAGATGTTGCGAAAACTGCTTTTCGTACGAGGTACGTGCATTATGAGTTTTTAGTTATGCCTTTTGGATTGACGAATTCCCCCGCAGTTTTCATGGACTTGATGAATCGAGTCTTTCGAGAGTTCATCGATCAGTTTGTGATTGTGTTTATCAATGATATTTTGGTGTACTCTAAGACTCTGATGCAGCACAAAGAGCATTTGAAGTTGGTTCTTCAGACGCTACGCGACTCGCAACTGTATGCTAAGTTTTCTAAGCGAGTTTTTGTTGGATAGAGTTGTGTTTTTGGGACATGTCATTTCAGTGGAAGGTATTTCTGTGGATCCCAGTAAGGTAGAGGCTGTTGTTAACTGGGAGAGTCCCAAGAATGTTGCTGAGATTCGTAGTTTCTTGGGTTTGGCTGGCTTTATAGGCGTTTTATGAGGGATTATCTAGTATAGCTAAACCGATGACGCAATTGACTCAGAAAGACAAGAGGTTTGTATGGACCGAGCAGTGTGAACAGTTTTCTATTGCTCAAAGAGAAGCTAACTTCAGCGCCTGTGTTAGCTTTGTCGTCTGGTTCCGGTGGTTTTGTGGTTTGTGCAGATGCTTCATTGAATGGATTGGGTTGTGTGTTGATGCAGAATGGTCGAGTCATTGTGTATGCTTCTCGTCAGTTGAAACCGCATGAGACTCGTTACCCAGTTCACGATTTGGAGTTGGCAGCAGTGGTTTTTGCCTTGAAGATTTGGCGCCACTATCTGTATGGCGAGCAATTTGTGGTGTATTCAGACCACAAGAGCCTTCAGTATCTGTTTTCTCAGTCAGATTTGAACATGAGACAGCGTAGATGGATGGAGCTACTTAAGGATTTTGATTGTGAGATCCAATATCAGCCTGGGAAGATGAATGTAGTTGTTGATGCATTGAGCAGAAAGGCTCAAGCGGCGATGCTGGCTTCGTTGCAGATTCGAAGGTCCATGAGCATCTAAGCACTACTGGTTGGCGGTTTTACCCAGGTGTATCTGTTTTCTCAGTCAGATTTGAACATGAGACAGCGTAGATGGATGGAGCTACTTAAGGATTTTGATTGTGAGATCCAATATCAGCCTGGGAAGATGAATGTAGTTGTTGATGCATTGAGCAGAAAGGCTCAAGCGGCGATGCTGGCTTCGTTGCAGATTCGAAGGTCCATGAGCATCTAAGCACTACTGGTTGGCGGTTTTACCCAGGTGAGGATTATGTTGTGATTTCTTCTTTCCAAGTTGAGCCACAGATTGTAGCGAGTTAGAGCAGCTCAGAGGACAGATCCATGAGATGAAGCTGAAGGTTAGAGCTGGACAGTTGGAGGATTATTCTGTCTCGTCAGATGGTTGTTTGAGGTTTCGTGGCAGGTAGGTTGTGCCAAATCTGATTGATTTGAAGGAGGAGATCTTGAGAGAAGCGCAATATAGTAGACACAGTGTCCATCCTGGTACAAGGAAGATGTATCATGCCTTGAAGCAGCATTACTGGTGGGCAGGTTTAAAGGGTGATGTTGCTGATTTTGTATCCCGTTGTCTGAATGGTCAGCAAGTTAAGGCTGAAAGGATGAGACCTAGAGGTTGTTGCAAAGTTTAGAGGTGCCCCAATGGAATTTGGAGCACATAGCAATGGATTTTGTGATCCATTTGCCTCGTTCCAGCAGCGGTTGTGATGTTGTGTGGTTGTTATAGACAGATTGTCGAAGTCTGCGCACTTCATTCCCTATATTATGACCTATTCTTTGAAGAAGATGGCAAAGCTGTACATAGATTTTGTGGTGCGTTTACATGGTGTGCCAGTTTCTATTGTTTCAGATAGTGATCCGAGGTTTACTTCCAGGTTTTGGAAGAGTTTGCAAACAGCTTTGGGTACTATATTGGCTATGAGCACAGCGTACCATCCCTAGACAGATGGCCAATCTGAGATAACTATCCAGATTTTAGAGGATATGTTGAGAGCTGTTGTGATGGATTTTAAGGTAGCTGGCAAGATTCGTTATCTTTGGTTGAGTTTTCTTATAATAACATCTATCAGGTCACAATTGGTATGGCACCTTTTGAGGATTTGTATGGCAGAAAGTGTAGATCTCCTGTATGTTGGGAAGAAGCGGGGGAGAAGCAGCTGTCTTCTCCAGAATTTGTGCAGCAGATGAGAGATCAAGTAGATCTTATTCGCCAGCGAATGAAAGTTGCACAGGATCTCCAAGACAGTTATGCGAATAAGAGGCGTAGACCTTTAGAATTTCAGGTTGGTGATCTGGTTTTCCTGAAAGTTTCTTCTTTCCGCAGTGTTATGAGATTTGGTCTCAAGGGAAATTTAGCACCTCATTATGTTGGACCATATGAGATTGCTGAGAGAATTGGTCCTTTGGCTTATCGGCTGTTGTTGCCGCCAGATCTGTCTTCCTTACATGACGTTTTTCATGTGTAGATGTTGAGGAAGTATGAGCCAGATCCGTCGCATGTGTTGAGAACTGACGAGATGGAGCTAGATCGGACTTTGAGTCATGTTGAGTATCCCTTGCAGATCTTGGATAGAAAAGAGAAACAGCTGAGGAACAAGACCATTCCTTTGGTGATGGTTCAGTGGAGCAAACATGGTGGAGAAGAAGCCTGTTTGAGTAAGCGTAGTATCATATTCCAGTAGCTAGTTTGTTTCTTGTTGTTTCCCGATAGATGTTTGCTTATGTTTGTTTTTCCAGTTATCTTGAACTCTTGATCCGGAATTGTTGTTTGATTTCGAGGACGAAATCCTATTTTAGTGGGGGAGGAATGTGAGACCCGAAAGTTTAGAAAGATTAATTGAGATAATTAATCGGATTTTATGAGGTTCATATTTGAGCGTGAGTAAATCTGGGTGACCAGCTTTGAGTTGGTAGGCTTTGTGAGCGTATTTGGGTCAGACTTGATACATAGAACAATTCTGGGAAGTTGGAGAATTTTGGTTGCAGCGATCAGATTTGAGAGTTGAACAGATTCGAGGTTAAAATCTGGTATCGCTAAGCAGATGTGAGTACGCTAGTGTGTTCGGTAGCGGGTAGCGAAACTACGCCGTTTGGATTAGTTGGAACGACGGCGTTTTGGCTTAGCGGGGGAATACTCAGATGTGAGTTGCACGTGCCTTTAGATTTGAGTAGGATCTGAGTGTTGTGAGGCGATGCGTTTAGCATTTCAGATCCGAGTGGGAAATCAGTTTTGAGACTTAAGTGTCGGTGGGTACTGTTCATCAGATTTGAGCAGAGTTGACCTTTAAATAGAGGACTTTGCCTTCGTTCTTTATTATTCAGCTTCGACACTTAGAATATTTCTCTATAGCGAATCCTGTCGCGATACCCTAGCTACTGTTCACCGAACCTTATCTTCTCCGATTGCCGATGGTAGTCAGCTCCGACTGAAGCGAGAGTGGTAGCGCTGGACTCCTCTTGCTAAGACGCTTCGTTTGGTACTTCTTTTGGAAGCTTGCGTGAAGCTTGGAGAGGTTGCAAAGACATCTCCCTTCAGTAGTCTGTTAGCATAAGCGTCGGATTTGCTTCTGCTATTCAGGTAGCTCGTGGGGTAAGTGTTAAGATCCTACCTTGTGCTTTGTTTAGAGCCTTCTGTTGTGTTAGAAGGGTAGGATAGCGCTGGTTGAGTTCGTAGCTCCCAGTAGTAGTTTTTATGCTACTGTCCCTGTGTTTTTGTGCGTTGTTGCGTAGCAGGTTGTCAAATCTATCTTGCTCGGGACTTTTTTGTGGTAATTGTAGCCCAGGAGATCTGAGATACGGATGTGAGCTTGTTTTACAGCCTTGGATTGAGCATGGGTGATTATGCTTGCTAATATGTATGCCTTGCCTTGTTGCATTTGTTCTGTGTTAGATAAGTTGCTTGTTGCATACACGCATTATTGCATATTGAGCTCAGATCTTGTTTAGCCGTGCCTTGTTGTATTGATCTGTGTGTACCAGGATGCCTGTTTTAGAGGTCGAGCGGGTAACTCCCGTCACCATCATCTCCCTGCTGGGATCTGTTAGCCACTATGAGAGGAGTGGGTAGCTCCCATATCTCATGAGTTGGGAAACAGCAGTTTAAGTGATTGTTATTGCATCTGGTACTGTGTGATGAGACGAGTGGGTAGCTCTCATATACTCACACACCCCGTGGCCACCATTGCTCAGTTGATCCGTTGTTGTTGTCGAGCTGTTCTTGAGATTCCCTTGGCTCCCTGATTTTGGTTGTAGCCTCAGCTCACGCATAGCATTTGCATATTACTTGTTGCTTTCCATTAGCTGTTTTATGTTGCTCTTCGTACTGGGGTTTGACCCCGTGTCCCTCTGGGGCTGGTGTTTGTTTGCCTGTGTATGTTGTCCAGGTTACTCAGCTGGTCGTGGTGTTGACCCAGCTGGAGGTACCCCAGGAGGTGGTTAGAGTGTCCCAGTTAGCATATAGATTATATGTATCTATACTAGTAGCCGGGGAGTGCCCTGTGCTTTGTTGTATTCTGTTGTTCTTGTATGAGATACATGTTGTACTGTTGTACTGTGATATTTTAAACTGGGATATTTTGAGTATTGCAGTATTTTAAATTATGTTATCTTTCAGTCAGGCCAAAAGCGAAAATTTAGCCACTATTTTGAATTCTTCCGCTATTGTTTGCGTGGTTAAACTCTGTGTTTGTGCACGAGGCCTGACAAGCTTAGTCAATTCGAACGTAGCAGAGTATGGCATCTAGTTCCTAGACCTACTGACCAAAATGTAATAGGCACTAAATGGGTCTTTAGGAATAAATTATATGAAAATGGCAACGTAGTTCGAAACAAGGCTAGGCTATTAGCTCAAGGATATAGACATGAAGAAGGCATAGATTTCGAGGAATCGTTTGCACCTGTAGCTAGACTAGAACCCATTCACATTTTTCTTGCATATGATACATATAAGAACTTTAAAGTTTATCAGATGGATATTAAAAGTGTGTTCTTAAACGGCATCCTTAATGAGGAAGTGTATGTTACACAACTTCCTGGTTTCGTAGATCGTACCAGACCAGAATACGTGTATAAGCTTGACAAAGCTTTGTATGGTCTGAAACAAGCTCCCAGAGCTTGGTATGATACTTTGTCCAAATTTCTAATTGATCATAATTTTGTTTCGGTTCTATAGATAAGACATTGTCTCAATTTGTTAAGAATGAGCATGTCTTATTAGTGCAGATATATGTTGATGACATTAGTTTTGGCTCGACTATCCCAAGCTTTGTGATAAATTTTTCAAGCTTATGCGGGATAATTTCGAGATGAGCATGATGGAGGAGCTGAAGTTTTTCCTAGGGCTACAAGTGAAGAATATTGAGGATGGAATTTTCATCAATCAAGCTAAGTATACCAAGGAACTTCTCAAGAAGTTTGGGATGGAGAAATGTTCATCAGCAGCTACTGTGAAAACCCATAAATTTAGCTCTCGGAAATATATATAAAAATAACTCGGCTTTGACAAAGTCAACTCAGATCTGGGACAATCAACAGTAAACTCAAATCTGGGACAATCAACAGTAAACTCAGATCTGGGACAGTCAACAGTCAAGTCAGATCTGGGACAGTCAACTCAGCTGGTCAACAGTCAAACGGTCAACTCAGATCTGGGACATTCAACTCAGCTTTGGAAAAGTCAACTCAACTCTCAGCATACCCAGACAGGTTACGCGTACAGATCAGATTTCGTCTGGAAAGCCAACCATCAACATTTGTAACTGACAATTTAGAGAGATTAATGGCCAATTAAACGGCCCAATTCAATTCCTAAACCGTTACTCATGTAACAGCCAGGTTAATGACCATCAAATCAGAAATTTAAGGCTGTAACGACTGACCTTTTGACTCCCTGTTTCTGCACTTATAAATACCCAGTTGTGGCATCAGATTACCCTCACTCATTTCGAAAATTTTCAGTAAAACACCAGTGAGCTCTCACATTGAAAACCTGCACAAGCTGTATCCCAGCGCTGTACGAAGTTCACCAGATTTCGTACATCAGTTTTGGCCTGAGCTGAATATTATTCTGCACCCTGAACCACACAAACTTCAGGAGAATGTAACTGAACTTTTGTTATATATATTCGTTTCAAATATTATATGATATTCATGCCACGTTCTGTTTTGAATTATCATTCGAGCTTTTGCTTCGTGTCGAGTTCATGATATGATCTAATCTCTGTTTTAGCACTGATGTTTTTGTCATAACATAGGTCTACGGAAGATTCCGCACTCTGAGTTACAAGGTGTAAATATGGCCTCGACTCCTTAGAGGAGTAAAAATTAGGGACTGATCAGTAAACTATAGAAACGAAGTGACTATCAGTGCTATCTATTCTCTGTGATATGTTTGTTCTGTTATATGCTCTGTGCTGAATCTGTATATGTGTATTTTGTTATGCTCGAATGGTCTCCCTCACTTGCTGAGTGTTTCCCCAAACACTCACCTCTTACTTCTCCCACCCAGATAAAGCTGAAGAACAGATTGAATAAGAAGAACAAGAGATGTTCTGGGGCTGGTGAAGACTTAGTATTATTTAATGTAATTTTCGCTTCCGCAACTTTGATTTCTTTTTCAGTTGTAAAGACGATTATTTTGATTATGTAAAAGACTTGTTTGAGCTATACTATGAGGCTTAATGTTTTACAATTTTATGATTGTTCAATATTGTCGATGTCATGAGTCTCGATCTCGGGGTGTGGCAGCAACTCCGATGAGTGCTTCTATCAAGATGGACAAAGATGAAGCTGGACCTGCCGTTGAGCTAACCATGTATCATGCGATGATTGGACCTCTTTTGTACCTCATAGCAAGCAGATCGGACATTATGTTCGTTCTCTGTATGTGTGCCAGGTTCCAAGCTGATCCAAAACAGTCTCATTATATGGCTGTTAAGCGTATCTTAAAATATTTAAAGGGCACACAGAACGTGGATATTTGGTATCCCAAAGACTCAAGTTTCAATTTGATTGGTTACAGTGATACAGATTACGCAGGTTGCAAGATTGATCGGCGTAGCACTAGTGGAACTTGTCAGTTCTTGGGTGATAGACTGATTTCATGATTTAGCTAGAAACAGACATAAATAGCCACGTATACAGCTGAGGCAGAGTACTTAGCAGCTGGGAGCTGTTGTGCTAAGATTTTATGGATACAACAACAGCTAGAGACTATTGTGTTGATGCATAGGAAGCACCCATTTTCTGAGACAACACAAGTGCTATAGCGATCACTCAAAACCCAGTGCTGCACTCCAGGACCAAGCATATTGACATCAGACATCATTTCATACGAGACCATGTCCTGAAGAAAGACATTCGGGTGGAGCATGAGCCAACAGATCAGCAAGTTGCTGATATCTTCACCAAGCCTCTACTCGATGCTAAGTTTTCTTACTTTAGAAACATTTTAGGTCTCCTGGATATGTCTTGATTGTGTTATGCACGCATATGTTCAGGGAGAACAAAATAATTCAAACAGATAATGCAAAAGTCCGTTGTTTGTCTCCAAGCTGGTCAGCTCCGCGTTGATCTAGTCCAGTTTAGAGATATATACAGTGTGATATTATCACGGTGTTTGAGTTAATTGTTTCGGTGCTGCTATATTAAATCGAACGATTGAGATTGGTTTGTTTTTGATCTCAGGATGACACATGTCCATTAGAACCCTTCTCTCTCCTCGTTCGTACATAAACCCTTTCTCTTTCTATTTTCCAGTACGCTTTCATATCTTTCGCACTTTCAAGTAGAATAACAGCATTTATTGCAATATTTCACAAATCCTTTGCTTCTTAACCCTTTAATATACGAAATGGTTGCTTCCCTTTCTATCAATTCCTTGAAGGTCGATTTCGAGTCAGTGCTCAGCATGGAGCATGCCGGGATGGTGAAGATTTTTAAATCCCTGGAGGAAACAGGGCTTAGGGGATTTCTGGGTATCTTCAGTTTGTGTATGAAGGGGCAGTGATAGATTTTTTCGCAAACGCCAAAGTTATCGTGGGGACGATTGTGAGCTTCGTCGCGAATAGGGAAACGGTGATAACTAAGGATGTGTTTGCAGAGGCGTTTGGACTTCCGACCGAGGGAATGGTCAGTTTTATTGATATTCTGTCCAAAGAAGTGGCGGAAATGAGAATGAGGTTCTCTGGTACTGATGTTCCGTTTCGAGCGCCAAACAAGAAGAAGGAAATGAAGGTTGAGTACCGGATGCTACACGACATTGTGGCAAAGGCACTGTGCGCCAAAGCTGGTTCTTTTGACGTGGTGACCAGTGAGAAGTTTGATTTAATGGTGGCTATCAGTGCCGATTTGAAGGAAAACTGGGGACACTGTTTGTTCCAGACTTTGGTTGCTATGGTGCATACCCATAGCCGACAGTCACAAGGCTTTGCTATGCAGTTAGTATTTTGCTGGAGAAAGTGGTCAAGGCAGACCTTGGGGAGTCTGTCAAGCTGCACCCCTTGAAGGTGTTGAACAACATATCTGTTCTCACCTATATGAAGAAAAATCATACTATTATCCCAGCTGGTGAGTCAAGCAAGCAAACTGGGGACACAACCAGTGGTATTGAGGGTGTGCAGTCGTAGAGGACCAAGCCCATGGAGAAAGAAGTGGAGAAGGAGGCTGAAAAGAAGAAAAAGAAAGAAAAAGTTGTTTTGGTGAAGAAGCAGGTTGTGGCTGGAAGCCAAGCTGCTCCATAGAAGTCCACGTGTGAGACCAGCTCAGACGAGGACTCACGCCCTTTGTCCAAACTGGGGGCAGTGAAGAAAGGTGGCGCTGCACCAAAGCGCAAACTGGTTTTGGAGTCATCGGATTTGGAATCCATTGTGTCTCTCCCTCTGGGGGAAAAATCACAAAGAAACAGAGGAAACTAGAAGAAGAATCCGGTGAATAAAACTGCTGGTGACCAAGATGAATCAAATCTGGTCCAGCTTCTGAAATTCCAGCTGCGGCTGAGGATGCTTCTACCGTGCTGCTCAAGAAGAGAATGTAGAATTAGTAACGCATCGGAGGCGCGGGCTGTTGACAAGGAGCATTTTATTGTGGTCAGGTCTGAACCTGAACAACCAGCTCAACAGACCATAACTTCTGCTGGTAAGAGTATTTTTGCTCCCGTGGAGATACGGGAAATCAACTGGGTCACACACTTTCTTCCTAAGATTGACCCAGTTGATAAAGGAAAGGGAGTCTTACCCCATGTTGATCGGCCAAACCCAGTATAGGAGCACTACCTGCTAGTTATTCAAGATATCAGGGACAAGTTGGAACCACAAATCCACTTGTTCGACCAATGGTGCAGGTTCCGAACTGATTACAGGCTGAAAAAAATTACGTCTATGAAGCTTGTGGAAGAGTTTGCAAAAATTGAAGATATATTGCTTTCATGGGCAGAGACGGATAAGGTAGGTGAGCTGTTCCAGAGAAGGGTGCTCATTTGGTTTAAGATGGTTGAGTAGCACATGCGCGAGATTGTAGCTAAGCATTGGAAAGAGTTTCACAAGTATAAGCCGTCAGCTAACCGAGATATCACGTCTATTCGTATGCTAGAGGCTGAATTGGCAAAGACCAGGAGGAGTGTCAGTATATTTCAAGCAAAAGCCGGTTTCCTATCACTTTTAATGAGCAATCTACAGACCATGTTGCCTCTTTGGAGACCACTCCTGGCTTAACCTGGCAAGAATATCAAGCTCAGCTTGCGCAGCTCATCAACCCAACATCAGATGAGCAAACGGATCAGGGAAGGGAGCACCAGGCTCCAGAACAAACAGCGGAGAAGCAACCAGCTCAGCCGGAAGAGCAGGTTGAGGAGATTGATCGGATTGTTCAGACTGTTGAAGAGACTAAAGCTGTTAATTCTCAAGAGCATCAGGATCACGAGGAAGAGCACCAGGCTCAAACGACAGAGCATGAAGCTCAAGAGGAAGAGCATGCTGCAAAGCTCCCACCAGTGTTCCAATATTTTTTTGGAGAGGCTGAAGGTTCTTTGGAGCAACCGGCTCCTGAGCAACATGCTCAAAACGAACCAGCTCAACAAGCAGAGCAATACGTTGAGCACAGGCTCAAACTATTTCCTCCCACTCTATTCCAAGTGATTCAAGTTTTTCTGCACATTATTCCGCTTTAGTTAGAAATAATGAGGACCGTCAGGGTCCCAGCCCTTCTGGTTTGCAGATAGTGTGGTATACTGCACATAGAGAGAATACAGCGAAGAAGACGAAGAAGATTTTGCCCAAATTGGTCCGCAGTACATAAAATTTTCCAATCCCCAAGCAGATTTTGATGCTGTCAATAAGCTCAACGAGGTGCATAGAGTCGCTGGATCCCTGGATTCAAACGTCGCATCCATGGATTCAAAGGTTATATCCCTGGATTCAAAGGTTGATAAGATGTTGGACATTCAGACATTCATGAAGCACGACTCTGGTATCTTCAGGCGAGCATTTTATCAAAGGATGAATGAGGTGGTAGCCAACGTTAACTCTTCCCAGACAGCGTTGGAAACCAGCCTGGTTCGTCAATTCACAGAGTATCAGCTGCAAATCGCTAGTGATTTGGATTTTTTCAAGATTCAGCTAGCAAAGTTGGTTAATCACTTAAAAGAAACAAGTGATGCCAAAAAGGGTGAAGGACAGAGCAGCAAAAGAGAAGGTTTCTGTAGGACTTAGGGCAGGATTAGTTTTTTCTTCTGATCTGATGCACAGCTGATTGCGTACTTGTACAAAGTTTTTAGTATAAATAAATCTCTTTTTCTGCAAGTTTTGTCATCACCAAAAATGGGAAAATTGTTGGAGTAAATTTATAAGTTTTGGTGAAGACAAATAAAAGAGATTAATCAGCTCAGAAATGGACCGACCAGATCAAGACGGAGTATACTACGTGGTTTACAGAAAGCATATCAGAGCTAAGCTGGTTAAAGTCAAACCAGCTCAGAGACTTAGAAACTAGAGCAAAGCTGGTTAAGGATAAACCAGCTCTAGCAATGTAACAAAGCTGGTTAAGGACAATCAGCTAGAAAGAACAGATCAGGTATCCTATCAGTCAACCAGTTGTAAGAAGAACATAAATTGAAATTATATCAGTATCGAAGAGCAGAGAATCCAAATAGAACAGCTAGAACAGTTTGGTTTGGAACAGTTGAGAAAATAGCTCAGAGCGTGAAGTGGTATAACAGACCAGCTGGAAGACAAGTCTGGACAAACCAGCTCGGAGCATAATTTTTTTACATACACTATTTGATTACAGATGTAAGTGTACAAAGATTATTATCTGGATTAGAACAGAACAAGGACAAGAGCAGATCCACTCAGAGCAGATTAGAATCAATCAGCTTAGACCAGTTTAGAGCAGTTCAACGCACAGACCAGATCGGGAAACCAGCTGAGTAAAGATAACTTAGCAAAATGGATTTCAGAGTACTTTGAGGTTTCGTACAGATCGATGTGAAGTGTTTGACCTCTCTGTATCAATTTGTAGTCGTTGGAACCACTTTGAGCTAATCCCAGACATACAGAGATTTGGTTTAAAGCAAAGTATGGCCCAGAGTATGCTAAAAGGAAATACATTTAATGGAGATGTACATGTATAGTACAAGCATTTAAGACATCACAGTTGTTTAACTTTGGATACATACGACGTGTCTACTGGTAACATTTATTACTGCTGTATCCAAAGGGTACAAAAAGAAGAGCATATCAGTTGTGAAGACGTAACTGGTTACGAGCTATGATTTCAAATCAACGATTCACAAACTTACAAGCTTTCAAGAGCAAGAACAGAGTTCAATTTATTGAACCAGCTCAGACAGAAAGTGACACATATTTACAGATTGCTTATACCAATTCTTTTTGTCACAAACAATCATTTGTACACACTCTGTAGTGTCGGGATTTTATTTGTAAATCATAGACAGAGTGTTGAGATCTAGATTAGCCAAAATAGCTTAGAGTTGTATCCTTTGTATTTTGAACCAGATCGCGTGTCTGTGTTCATTGATTGAGTGCTAGGAGTTCTTGCAGTTGCAGGCTGTCAGATCGGGTTTGTACAAGGAGTTGTATAAATCAAATCTTCTAGTGGATATCCTTCCCGTTGAGGATGAAGGGGATACATAGGAGATTTAACTCTGAACTTCCAGAAACAAACTCTTGACTCTATCATTTACATTTACGCATTTATCTGTTCACTGCTAAATCATGTTCTTTCAGCATAAAATATTTTATTACATGAGACAACAGCTAATCACTGAGAATCATTCAAGCTGGTAACTCAGCTTAGAGGTTTGAACAAGCTGTAAAATCCTCTGAAATCAGTTTTTAAGGAAAATTAGCAAAGGAGTTCATTGTGGAAAGACACTCCAGTACTTATCTGAAGCTCAGACCTGTCAGTTGTAAAGGCACTCCAGTACTTATCTGAAGCCCAGACCCGTCAGTTTGATATGGCAATCGGAACGTCTTCCGGCCCCATACCCGTCATAGAAAAACCACAATCAAGTCCAGTCATTCAAAATTTTATTTTCTTCTCATTCTAGCGTCATAATAAATCTCAAATCCTCAAAATAATTTCCTTCCTAACTTCATAAACTTTATGCTCATAATATTCATTATGGAAGTCCAGCAGTGACATTAAAAATCACACATGCTAAAAAAATCATTTTTTAGGCATTAATTTATCATGAAAATTGCCAAAATCTCATAAATCAAATAAATTCTAAAAGTGCTGGAAAACATCTTAAAATATGCTTAAAACATCAAATAAAGTCATCCATGAACTTTGGCAGCCCCTAAGACTCGAAATCTCAATTTTTTCAAAAATGACCCGACAAGGCTCACTTCGACAAAACGGTAAAAATCATTAAAAAAAACTCATTTATTAACCAAATAACTCCCTGGTTCAACCCACTTCACCCTAACGTAAACTACTAGCCACTGGAACAAAGGAGACTCAAAAACGACTCACGACATGACCAAACCCAACTCCCGTAAGGCCACTGCTCGCGCAGAGAGACGAATCTGACATAGGCTGAGACGTCATCTAAAAACGCCTAACCTTTCTCCACTCCAGGACCCGACCAGCCCCTAATACAACCCATGGACAACCCCTAGACTCCATCCTAACCCCTCTGGACCGAAACTTATGCCATGCTATACCTGTCCTTCCTCAAAACCCTAGCCGACGCATACACCCATCTCTCACGTCTAGATCTGATCTAGGCTGCCAAGTTCATGAACAAATTACGTTGACCATAAATCCATGCAACAAATATAGATTTAGAACAACAAAAATCCTTAAATCTACACACATGAGTATATATTATTTGAAGGATGCATCAAAAAATCGTTTTGTACTTGTCTCTCTTGTTAAAACTTACAACCAAGATGCTGATGCAGGTTGGGAGGAAAACAAGGAACACCACACCAATCTAGGGAAAGATGATTGAGCTTCAAAAGTGAGGGAAGTCTACCAAGGGGAGGGGGGCAGCGCACTTGGGAGAAGAGGGGTAGGGTTTTCCTCTCTTTTTCTTTGAAAAAAAGTGTTGTGTTTTGTGAAATGGGGAAGGGGACGACTGATGCTAGGGCTAAAAGGAGGGGTTTGGCTTTTTTATAAATTAGGGTATAAGAGTTGTTAGTTAACTAAATAAAATGCTAGTTAATTAGTAAGAGTTGTTAATTTACTAAATAAAGTGTTAATAATTGAATAAAAAGGTTTAAAGTGGAAGTTGTTAATCAACTAATAAAAGTGTTACTCATCTCCAAAATTAATTAAATGAGTGGACTCCCTAATCTCAAAAATTTTCTAACTTCAAGATATTTAAAAGAATAGTTAGAAGTTTAAAAATTATCTCAATAAAGTCTTCTAAGACATAGGGAGTAAACCTCAAGAATTAATTTTATAAAAATTGTCTTTATCTCGATGTCCCCGTCGCTCCTTTCCAACCTCTTATCAGCTAAATTAAAATTCTAAAAAAAAGACTAATCATCAAATAATTAAATAAATCATATAACATAATCATGAAAATAAATAAAATAATAAGACATGCGATTTGGGTAGAAAAATTTCTAGGTGTTACATCTCATGACCAATGATCAAGTACACTTGAGCGCATCCCCTTTCTATTGGTAAGATTGTCAAAGGGCCTTCCTTTATGATATGACAAAACTAAACAAAAAGGGTTAGCGGAACTTCGATTTCCCCCTTAAACTCTTTATTTAACAAGTTTGTCATATAGAGTGTGGTAGCGTGGTTTATCCAACAAGCGTAGTTTATAAGCTACAGCATGAGTCCGAGGGCTTACCTGGTGTGCCCATAAAATAGCAGCGGTGTTCCATGTAAAAAAAACACTATAGACAGTTAAGCCAATTGCACTACAATTTAAACATCCCTTATCATTATTATTCAACTGCATCATAGTCCATTATTTTCAGGACATGCCTAACGAATCAAAGACAATCTACAGATGGAGAGCTTTTGATTTTGTCATTTATTCATTAATCGCGGCCTACACGAAAGGAGAAAGCACTACTCTTGCCATCAGAGGATGGAGATTCTTGGCTCTTCCCCAAATGTTAAGAGGAAAGTCCGGACCTCCATGGGACCGAGCTCGACAGTAAGACTTGACATGTCCACAGGACCACCTCTAATTGGAGCTGCTGCTGCCGCCTCGGCTCCAAATTCATCTTTAACTACCCATGTCATTCTCTTCATCTCAGACTTGGCTTGATTCGCTGATAAGCTTGTTTCCTTGATCATCTTTATCTGAATAAGAATTTCAAGTCAACACCAAAAGCATACAAAATACTATTTTCGATGAGTAAAATTGAGGGACAAGACAGAAAAAATAGAAGTTGAAACGGAGAACATACATCAACCAAAGTAAACGCACTTTATTTGCCCTGTGTGCTTTACATATGCAAGCGGAGAATGAAACTGATCGATGCATAAAGAACCAAGAAAGCGCATGCAGATCAACACCAATGAAAGTTGGGTGATACCAAGCGTGAAAAGGGCAAAGGGCACAGAAAGGAGCTCAAAATAAATTGTATATAACCTTGGATCAACATATGCTAGCATTTTGCAAAAGGAAATGCTCGGCGCAGCAAAACATACAAACCTTTTTCCCGGAAAACATCCTCTTCAGTTCAACTTTGGCAAGTGTTGAGTAATCAGGATCTTCGCCAGCCTGGTACAAAATATCCATGAATTAGTAAATACAGTATGTGAAAGACAATTTTGAAGGACTTCATTAACATGTCAGAAAATTTGTTTCTTCCATATGGTGTTCACTCCCATACAAGGAAATGCACACAATGTTTAGTTGAAAATGTGCATTAACTCATGCTTAATGATATCAAATACAGATAAATGATGAATGAATAAACAAAACTGCAAATAAATTGAATGAGTAACCTCATACAGATGAGCCAAGCGAAGGAGCACACTTCCATCGACCAAATCCTGAAAAGTAAAGCCGAAGGATAAGGGGAAAGAAATCGTTCATGGACCAGATGCCAATATAACCAATCACCTGAAGAGTTATTAATGCAACATTAAGAGGTAAACTATAGTTTGCATCCATAGTAGTTGCTGTTGTCAAATAAGAGGACTTCCAGTATTCAGAATTCTGCAGGAATTCGTTCTAGATTAATCCGACTGCAGGATTAATATCTCAGATCCATGCTAAAAAACAAAATATACCTCATGTGAAAACGCTAAAAGAAGAGGTGAATAGATTTCCTGGCCAGTTGTCCGCCTCCAACGAGCTCCAGCACCAAGTTTATTAATACTGATATAATAATTTCCTCGTACCTAAATTAGATACAATAAAGCAGCTTTCTTAATAAAAAATGAACTATATCCATTTCCTCTTCAACAGTCCTACCCCTTTAGTTATACCAAAATATGCATCTAAATTGGTGCAGTTTTCTGTTGTCAGTATTTTAACCATATTTTCGCTCTTATGTGGGATAGTGATGTCTCTTTACTTCATTTCTTGAGTTAGGTAACAGTGTCGGTCATACATGGCACTTAGGGCCAGGCGACTGTACTTCCACGTTGAACTGCAGAATTGAAGAAATTTCTTGTATAATACCACAAACAGATTCTTATGTTGATGCAGTTTTCTGTTCAATATTACAACAATTACTTTCTGCTCTTGTTTTGAGTTTGTAATGCTTCTTTCTTCAACTTAAGTTCTTGAGTTTGGTAACTTACAGTGAATCACACATTGCAGTCCGGGCCATGAGGCCGTACTTCAATAATGAGATAGAGAAATTGAAGCTGATTCTAAGCCTTTTGCGCAAGAGAAGGGCGTGGATTTATTTATCTAGCCCAAACATTTCAAAACCAGAGATAAAATAAAATTCTAAAAGACAGTCTCGTATACCAAAAAATTGCTGGACACCGATACCCTCGGATTTCAATTCAAGGCTTCCCTCACATATCACAAACCGATGCTTGAATTCTGAATTTCATTTTCTAAGATAGTGTGAGCAATCTTAGCCCATAGTCATAGACCAGGGAGGATACCCGTGTTTTCCTTTTACACCCATTAATTTCCCAAGCAAACAAATGCAAATTCCAAATAGTGTGAAAATCTCACACTAGCATCATTGTGTTGGGTAGCCCATTGGGAAGCCTAAGATGGGATACTACATCATAATCCTATGGGAGAAGGAACGAGAGCTTAATTGTCAAAGAACCTTAAATTGCAAAAGTTAGGAGCCTCGAGCTTTGTTACTTGGGACAACAGTTTACGCATAAGATAATAAAAAAAATAGTCACACAAAACATATACATCATATTATCGTACCGTGAGACCTTCACATGTTTTGTCAACACATACAGTTTCATTAAGGGTTTCACCAACTCCTTTAGAATCATCCTTTAAGATACGCCTGGACAATGATTGCACCGAAACAAGTTTAGCTTATTCTACTAAATACAGAAAACATACTAATAAAAAAATGGTAACAATTTTTAGACCTATGAAGCATCAATTCGATTTCTCCATCGTTAATGCTGGATCCTCCACTGGCCCGATCAACCAAAACAGAGAACTCAGATTGCTTATCCTCCATGAAAATACCGAGGTTGATCTGAAATCGAAGTACAATTTTATACCATTAACATAACCATCTACCAGTTCCATTTAGGAGAAATAAAAGTCACAACTGATGGAGGCGACCAAAAATTTCTTATAAGATGAGCACCAGCTGCTGGGCATTTACTGATCATAGTGAATGCATGTGAATAGGGTGTTCTCAATCTCCTTTCAGAATTATGAAAATAGCAAGACAAGGAAGGAACAGTTACAGGATAGTAGTTCCCCGCAACAGGTTGAGTAACTATGAGAGGCCAGTCAGCCCTGTAATCCCTAACCTGAAAAATTGAAGGGTGGAAAAGTCAAATTGAGGTAGGATTTGTAATGGAAATTACAACAAAACAAGTACGCAGATGCCTTTCAGAGAACATACATTAGACTACACAATCAATTTACAATAAGACCAGCCAAATCTTCAACCGTTGCACATAAAAAATTTGGTTTTCCCATGGTGAACGCAAGCTTACAGAAGCCAGAATGAATCATTGGTTAAAAACCATCAATTGCATAAAAACATTCAAGGCGGGATATTTTACACCTCTCAACCCAACAAAATGCACAAAATTCTACCAACTCATCCGCACAAAATGCTCAAACAGATGATGCTCATACGTCTTTTATTAATTTCTTGCAACTCAGGTTTCCTCACCCAAATTGTGTCAGACAAGCCAGATTCTCACAATCTACCTCCAGCAATAAATCAGACATGCGGTGACTCCAGGTAGACAGACTAAAGCAACTCACAATATGTGAAACTCTAGAGGTGATTGTAGAGGATCTGTAACATAGTTTCTTTCTTTTAGCACAATAGGTGTAGACCATGCCACATGAACGGGATTCTGGAGGCAGCTTTATGATGCAAGATGCAGCTCACACTTCCTTGTGGAGTGCTGCGAGACTTCAACTTGTCCTTTGTGTATTGCCCCATTGGTTTATACAACAATCACATTTACTCTTGCTTGGAGGCCATGCATACCCCACACATGAGAATACATATGGACCATTTGATGCAACCTTAAGATAGTATCCTAGAGCTAGCATTTCACTAATCAAGTGTTGCTGTTTTTTATCCCCCAAAGGCACAAAGTGGCAATGGAAAACACCAATGCAATCGATAAATTGTACCCTTCAAGAAATTTTCTTGGGCTACACATAAGAACCCATATACACATGTTCATATTACCTTAGCTAACCCCGAACATTTGTCACAGCTGATAGAAGGTCAATCAGACTTTCAGTAGAGACTCTGAGGTTGAAGATAATTTTCTGGCATAAATCAACTTTTGTAAGGAAGTTTGGTGTCATTATTCTCACCTTCCATATCCACCCACCTCACACACACACATACACACATTCTTAAAACTCTAGAAGTAACGAACATGTCCTCCCTGTACATGCAATAATTTTGAGTAACAAACCTATCTCCAAACCATACTCTAGTGGGTTTTTGTCTACAAAACGAACCATAGTTTGTTGTCACATTATTTACCTAAATATCAAGTCTTATCCAATTATCTCATTGTTAAAGTCCAGTATTTTGGAATTGGACACAATGTAAAACAACTCCTGCGCTGCATTTTTTGATATTTAAGATTTTGGAAAATTATGAAACTACGGTTTTTTAGAAGTTAAAATAGCAGTTGTATCACACGTGCTCATGAAATATTAAACAAAACCAATTGTTTTCAAAATAATCATGTTCAGTGGCAAGCCGTAGAGAGAAGTGCTGTAGTACTATCCAGTATACAAAAAGACATAAAGACAGGAGCAGAAAACTCGATTGCTTTAACAACTTGCTTCCATCAAAACATCTACATAAGTCGCTCTCGAGTAACTGGAAACAAAGTCTGATAACAGAATGCAGACGAGTACCACTAGCTCACAAAGTTAGGCCCTGCAACATAATCAAAGTACATGTGAGGAGAATGAAAAGACAAAACATACACGTTTTAGAAAGTCCCTTCCATTGGAATCAGTGTAGAAGACTTTGTCAGTGATCAAATTAGTCGTCATTCTTGTGATAACTTCTTTCCCAACACTATCGTCCATAGGAATTGGACCAATCTTCATATAACATTAATACATCCAAACACGTCACAAATAAAGGATAACTGGATTAGCAGGTCAGGAAAAAATCGGCGTATGTTCCTTGAGGTATAGAAAAGTAATACAATCACGTTCAAAAATTAAAGGAACCAAGAATCATTCACCGTGTATTCAACTTCAACATGATCTTTATCTTTATAGAGTCGAATAATCTGAAAATGACAAAATAGATTGGCATACTAATTAAGCCAATTGGATGAAGATGCAAGCAACTTTGTAACAGTAAGGGCTTTCACCACTAATAAACTAAATCTAAATACTTAACCTGGGAGATCCATGAAGCAAATTGCTGGTGTACTTCATGTACCAGTGGTCCCCGTATAATCTTCAAAGGGACCTGTAACCATCAAGCGAAAAACTTTTTGAGCAGGAAGTTAAATATAGATATAGTTTCAAGCTGGAAATAATTATGAGTTCGAGAGGCATTTCACTTCATACATGTAAAACACATACTCTCGTCCACAAGAAAATACTTACTGGTTCAGAGTCCACAGAAGTAGGCACTCCATTGGGTCGGAAAATATATGCACCAGAACACTGCAGTGTGATATGCATCAACTCATAGTAGTTGCTTCTTTGACTCAAATGATAGACAGTGCAAACAATTCCAAAAGTAAATAATCTTTCAAATATACGTACCTGGGGATCTGCATCCCCCTGGCTAGACAAATACCATAGATAGCTTTGTTGTACTGATACATTGATCTGGTATTACAGCATTAAACCGAAATTGATGAAGACATTTGATTAAGAGGTCTCCAAGACTGAGTACCTCAAACATAGAAAGTATCAGATTTCAAGAGCGAAATAATTCTTCATAATTGATTAATTCACAAGATGAGGAGGAACAAATAATCGAATATCTCCTAATTTATTTTATTGTATCTACGGATGTATTAAACTACCAGAAAGTGTAGAAGCAAAGCTTTAAGAACAAAGTTGATGAATAGGTATTGGTTCACAGTCGGATGCATTAAACCTTTTGCATTTGGATGTTCCAAGAAAAGATGAACCATTTTGAAATTTATGGCTAAAAATGCATGATAAGGCAATAATTGATTTATATGGACCGATTTATGTCAGCAATGAAGAAAGTTGGCAAGAAACATAAAGTAACTCTGTAAAACATGACAAAGATTCCACTATAACATTGCTCAGAGTATTGTCTTACAGAATTTTCCTGAAATGCAGCTAAATGAATATAAATTACAAGAGTTTTTTGCATTGTTAGTTTTCTACTTTGCTCTTAAATTGTTTGTGGTATGAATTTTTGTGGAAATGGGGTAGTTAGAGGCGAAAATGGAAATACAAATTTTTTGTGTACACGGAGAATGACCTTAAGAGCATAGATGCCCAAAGGAATTGAATGTGTCATGAAATGCATTGCACTAATTCTTTTAGATTAATATTGTTTGATCTTGAGAAATTGGCTGAAAGATAGTGTAGAAAGTTTTTTAGCCAAATATTTCATATCCAAAGAAAATGAAATAATTGGAAGTCATGTTGGATCTATAAAAACTAAAAGGTAAATCGTACTACTTAGACAATGATTATAAACAATAAAGAAGACATTTTGAATAGGCTATATTTAATAGTTCAGTAATTAAAATCATATTATTGAAATAATATTATGAATGGTTATAAATGAAATTGGTGAAAAATGTTAGAGAATCGTAAAATCATAGTTTTTTTGAGGAAAAAATACATTATCAGTGAAGAAATGAATATATATCATTGATTGATAAATATTCAAAGTGATAAAATATCAAATTATTTAAGGTCATATAGTGGACAAAATTCGAGGACTTTATGAATAACCATTTTTTCTATTTTTTATTATGTACTAAGAAATAAAACGAAAGATATGTAGTTTCAAACTTATACGAAATGCATTTATGTCGGAGTTACAACACATGTGTCACAAAAAAATGAAAAAAAAAATACTAATGGAAAACTTTATTGTGATGCATTTTTAATTTATTAGTATCTGTGTTTCAGAGCTTAGCCAGAATATGAAAAGTAGAAAACCATTATTTTTCATTTTTGTAATAAACACAAATTGTGGAATAAATACTGATTTAGAGGACGTATGATTAAATTATAAGTTTTTTCCAAAATATTTATTCTTTGCTTTTATATTGTAATCTTACATGAAACTATTTGTATTTCATAATACGAAGAACTACTGTCAAATTTGAGTACTTCAGAACAATTGATGAACAATCTATGATAAAATTCTATTAAAATTGGCCTGTTAAAATAGCCAAGATAAATAATCATTGGATAAATATTGAAAGCGATGAGATATATTCTGGACAATTAAAAATCATATATTGAAAAATATACAAGGGGTATTTATATAAATAACATTGTTTTTTCTATTTATGATGTAAGGGAAAATATAACGAATGCTAAAAAAATAATATTTCTAACTAACTTATTATGTATCATTTTTCATAGTTATAAATAATACTTTAATTTAGTAAATGTACTCCAAAAGTAATGGGACAAATTAGTTACTGGTGATTAAACAAAACTTTTGATAAGCTATTCTAATATAGGGAAAACGTTTTTTTTAATCCACTAGCATTTCCAATATTTTGGTTCATCAAGTTTTCAAAAGTTTGGTGTTGGTATAATAAATTTTGCTTATCGGCTATTTTGGTTTAATACATAAATGTTTGGGTTTGGTACAATTTGGTGCAATTTTTAATTAACATACACTTATGTGGTGACATTGGATCTTCTTTAAAGGTTAATGGATAATGCTCTTATGATGACCATAAATTATATACAAAGAATAATAGATATTATGTTTTTTTAACTTATATAATATTTATTGGGCTAACACATGCGATACATGTATGTCTTACTAGTATCTATATATACCGATTTAGCTAGCATAACACCTTATGGTGCAATTTCTGTGTGTACCACTTACGCGGCATTGCATGATTAACTGTCTTTTCATTTCTCTCTCATCAGACAACAAAACCAATTATTAGACGTAACGGTACACGCGAGGTGTGCACCATAAGACTTGCACAATAACAAATCCACTATATACACACACACACACACACATATATATATATACCATATGAAGGTTAGATTTTAAAATTTTGTATGGAGGTTAGATTTTAAAAAGTTACGCAAATCCAGCTAACCTCTTACCATCCATGAACCCTTTTTTATCTCCATTGCTATATATGGAAAAGTATGACCTAGGATGGAGAAAATGTGTACTTATGGTAATAAAGAACACAGAATCTAGCAAGGTACAACGAGTTCCAGAAAACTATTTTATTTTGCATTTATTCAGTGAATCAAACAGATAAGCAATCTTGATGAACTACCTTAAGGTTGAATCTGGTACGATTTTAAGGTTGAATTGATTAAATCAATCTCATCCCATCCTTTGTACCAAACGGAGTATTATTTATCTCACACGAAACAAATCAGTAAGAATTTAACACACATCAATCAAATCAATAATAATTTATGACATATCAATCAAATTTTATAATAAAACAATTACAATATTATCTCTCATATCTTTATTTTTTATATTAATTAATTATTTAAAAGGGAAAATATGTCGTTTCAATTTTTCCCAAATCTAATCAATCAACATCAAATATATTTTAATTTATTAAATATTATTCCATCTCCACTCTCAAATTTTATAATCATTCACATCTCATCCCATCCCTCACGCTATTCTAGATTCTTCAAGAACAAGATCTGGTAATTAAGGTTCAACCGCCTTTTGCAGGCGGAGTTTGCAAAAAAATCTTTTGTTGTTAATCTGAATATCAACCAATGGTAAAGATGTTTTTGCAATATTTTCAACACATGTAGTGGATGAAGGGTTGGAGCAACTGAATCTATATTTTGTCCCTGATCCATTTCGCTTCGAAAAGTTCTTCGACCATTCCTGAGAAAACCTATTTAACTGATGGCCAAAGGAGTTGAGAGTTTTTCTTTTTGGATAAGGAACAAATCATGTATAAATCAAAGCAAAAAATTACAAAAAATGGACAAGAAGACCACACGAAAAGGAAACGCAAAATGGTAACAAAAACGAATCAGCAAGATAAGACTTCAGTCTCTATACAAATCCAAAACCGAAAAATTTTAAAGTCACTACGCTTTTGAATCCAACAAGGGATCCTAAACCTAATCTTATCCCAAACATCCTTGTACATATCTACTTGATCTTAAAAAATCCACTCGTTCCCTTCCAGCCAAAATATCCAACAAATACAACAAATAATCACAACCTAGAAGAGTCTACCCCCTTTCCTAGATTGCGGCCAAGATCAGCTAACATCCGAAAGAGCTAGGAAGAACCGAAACAAGACCTAGTTCTGCCAAAGCTTTGTACCAAAGAGAACTCGAAAAGGGGCAAAGAATCAGCAAGTGATCCTCAGTCTCTACGGCTTCCCGACACAAAACACACCAGCTTGGACACAGAACACGAAGGAAGTCTCTTCTGCATCACCACGCAAGTCGGTAAATTACCGTGTATTGTTGCCAGCGAGAAAAGTTGAATTTTCACGGAATCGGCACTATCCAATTGGAATGGAAAAAAGGAAAGGACGGGAAGAGATTATCCAGAAAAAGTAACCGAGAAAATATTTGACAATGAAAAGATCAGAAGAGTCCCAAACCCATTTCCTAACATCTTCGGCTCCCTTGATCAAATTAACCCTATGTAGTGACCTGAAAAAATGCTCCAAACATTACTTCGTCATCTCTAAATTCAAAAATTCCAAGAAAGAATTGAGAGATTAGATGAAGACACGTGATAGAGAAAGTAGGCTATTGGCTGATTGTGAGCCAAGGATATTTGATACAAAACCTAATCTAATTCCCTCTATAACCACCAGCCTGATTGAGAGAACAAAAGCCAGGCATATTCACTTCCAAGGACTCCTAAAGTCGAGTTGCCTTGCTAGCCAGCATCCCACCCATTATCCTAAAAGTCATATGTGCTAGGAAATAATCTTCTTCCACAAGGCTTCCCCTTCGTTGGAAAATCTCCACCTTTTGCCCAATAAGACCCTATTCCTCGAACAGATGTTCCCGGTGCCTATACCTCCTCTATCTGTACTGCAAACTTGATCACAAGCAACTGGATGGCAATGATGATCACCATCCACACCATCCAACAAAAATCCCTCATAACTCTCCATAATAAATGAAGTACATCGGCAAAGAATTTAACACTGCCGAATCAAAGTTAATATGCCCCCTCTGGACAAGAAAGCTTTCTTCCAAGAGCAAGTGGAAAAAACCTAGTTCTACAAAAAAACTCTTCAAACCTACTCTCGCTGGCTAAAAGCTCCTCAGCAAGATCAATCATTGAACCAAGAATCGGTTCCAAGTATGAACACTAATTTGGAGTAACTTATTGCAACACGGAAAGGGGTAAGATCGTGCACTAAACATCCAATCCCAAATTTTCTAACCTGCACAATATTCTCCTTCCTTGTCAGCTTTTACAGCAAGGATTAATTGTGTAAAAGTGCCCAAAATAATCATGAGGCTCTCGCAGGCCCAAAGTGGAAGATGCCGTGCTAGAAGAAATGAGAGCATTGCATGAGAATGGAACTTGAAAAGTGGTTGAGTTACCAAATGGATAAAAAATTTAGTAGAAGTAGATGGGTCTTCACTGTGAAGTACAAGACAGATGGAGAAGTTGAAAGATATAAGGCTCGTTTAGTGGAACAATGTGATAGGAGCAGTGTGAATAAACAGGATAGGCCCAGGCCCATTATAACAAATGTGTACAGTAGAAGGCCTAGGGCCCAAAAGAAAGATTAGAACAGTATAAATAGCGAGAAGAGTGGGGAAGGGAGGTATCGAGTTAGTTACTATCAGTTGTCATCTAGCTTAGCAGAGTTAGAGGTTACAGGCAAGGCCTGGGAGTCCATAACTGTCCTGTAATAGTCTTCCTAGGGCAGGGATATCTTGATTTCTTACGTTCATTGATTACTCTTACCGGTTGTGATTGAGATCACAACAATTGGTCCGACCTACCGGATCATTGCTACCGGGATATGGCGGCGACGAGATCAGAATCTAAATTGGAGATTCTCAAAAAGGCTGTTGGTGCAGTGCAAGGAAATGTAGATGAGATACAGGAACATATGGGGAGTTTAACTAAAGCTCTAGCCAGTATGGCAGAGTCACAAGCAAGGATGGAAGCTAATCAGGCGAGGGTAGAACAGTGGATGAACAACATGAGAGAGTATCCGAGGAGAGGAGGAGCACAAGGCACACAGGGGGATGAAGAGGAGGAAACGAGAGGATCGAACAGAGATCCGAGAGTAAGTGGAGAAGAAGAATTACGGCATGCACTGAAAAGAGTGGAGATTCCAGGATTCGATGGTGTAGATCCGAGAGGTTGGCTTGGAAAAGCGGAGCAATATTTTGAATTACATGATACACCAATTGAGCACTGATTGCGATTAGCGCACATTCATATGGATGGATCCACCTATCACTGGTTCCAATGGTTACGTTTGAAAATTCTGGATATCAGTTGGGGCAGATTCGCGGAAGAATTAATTAAGAGATATGGAGGAAGAAGACAATCTAACCCATTCTACCTGTTAGCATCACTAAAAACAAGGCGACCAGTCGCTGGATTCTTATATTGAGCAGTTCGAAGTATTGCTGGCTCAGGTAGGGGACTTGCCCGAGGATCAGTGCTTGGGGTATTTCTTGAGCGTGTTGAAGGAGGAGATCAGTAAACGAATCGGGATCTATGAGCCTCGTACTATTATGAGAGCCATGGATTTAGCGAGAGCAATAGAAGAAGAAAACTCTGGATATTCAGGACACTATCGCGGGGGATATACACCGATGAATACCGCTAGATATTATCGCCCGGGCTTGATCAATGGGCCTCGGGATCGGAGTGAAGGATTGGGCCTGGAAAGAGGCCGATCCAATTCAATAACTCAGGTGACGGGCCGACGGGAACCATACAATAACAATAACGATCACAGAGGAGCTAACACCTCTTCGCGGGATACCTATAGAGCAACTGGAAGTTCTACCACACCGGTACAATCTCACCGGCGAGGTGATGCTAAATGAGAAGGCAGGATAGTGTCCCAACAAGAGTATCAACGAAGGAAAGAGAATTGTGCTTCAGGTGTGGGGAAGCGTACTCCCCGGTGCATAAGTGTGCCTTCAAACTGATACAGGTTGCTTTGCTGGAAGATGAGTGGGGAGAGGACACGACAACGGAGGAGGTGATCGAAGCAGGACATGAAGTTGAGGAAGATGACAAGGACCATGGTGCGCTCGAACTTCCTTTGTTTTCAATTAGTGGCGTAAGTCAGCCACAAACACTTAAGTTAAGAGGAAGAACTAGGGGCGAGGAAGTAGTGATCATGGTGGATAGTGGGGCAAGCCATAATTTTGTTTCACGACCACTGATGGAGAAGTTAGGCATGGCGATCGATGAGACAGTGCGGTTTGGCGTTTGCTTAGGAGATGGAGGGAAGGTGCGATGCCAAGGGGTGTGCCGCAACCTGAATGTGGAATTGGGAATGTACACAGTGGTCATCACTGGACATTTGTTTGAATTAGGGGGCGTCGATGTGATTCTCGGGATAGATTGGTTGCGGACATTGGGAGAAGTCCTGTTAGACTGGAATAAGATGAGAATGAGGTTCAAGGAAGGAGAACGGGTGATTGAGTTAAAGGGGGATCCAACGTTGCAACGAGCTGTGGTATCCCTCAAGTCGCTCTGTAAGATTATAGAGGTTGAGTTCTTTGCTACTGTATTCACCATGGAGGAAAATGATCAGGAGGGAGGGGCCAAGAAAACAGGAACATATCCCAGGGATTTACAGGAGGTAATTAGCAAATATGGAACGATTTTCGACAAACCTCAAGGGCTACCACCGAGCAGGTCTCAAGACCATGCCATCAACATCAAGGAGGGTCAGGGACCTGTATAGGTTAGGCCTTTTCGATATGCACACAGGCAGAAGAATGAGATTGAGAAACTTGTAACCGAGATGCTAATAGCAGGGGTGATACAACCAAGCCACAGTCCATACTCGAGCCCAGTAATACTGGCGAAGAAAAAAGACGGAAGGTGGAGGTTTTGCGTTGATTATAGAGCTCTAAATGAAGTTACTATATCTGACAAGTATCCCATTCCGGTGGTGGAAGAGTTCTTGATGAGTTACATGGCTCCCAGTGGTTCTCCAAGCTGGACTTAAGGTCCGGTTACCACCAAATCAGGGTCAAACCAGGGGATGTAGCCAAGACAGCATTTCGCACTCATTTGGGCCATTATGAATTCAGAGTTATGCCGTTTGGGCTAAAAAATGCCCCAGCCACCTTTTCAAGCCATGATGAACGACATTTTGCGACCACACTTGAGAAAATTCATATTGGTATTCTTTGATGATATCTTGATCTACAACAGTAGTCTGAGAGAACACGCCAATCACCTGCAGACAGTGCTTGAAATCCTACAGCAGAATCAATTGTTTGTGAATGAAAAGAAATGCTGCTTCGGCTTAACAGAAATAGAATATTTAGGCCATGTCATTTCGGGGGATGGTGTGGCAGTTGATAAAAAGAAAGTGGACTGCATAGAAGGGTGGCCTATCCCTAGAAACATCAAGGGACTTCGCGGATTTTTGGGACTATCGGGCTATTATAGGAAATTCATCCGGGACTATGGCAAGGTAGCGAAACCTCTCACAGAATTACTCAAGAAAGGCTGTTTTGGATGGAACGCGGCAGCTAACACTGCTTTTGAAGAATTGAAAAGGAGGCTTACCACCGCACCAGTGTTGAAACTGCCTAACTTTGAGGAAGAATTTGAAATTGAATGTGATGCATCTGGGCGAGGGATTGGGGCAGTATTATCACAGGGGGGCAGACCCATTGTGTTCTTCAGTAAAGCACTGGCAGAGAGAGCCTTGAGCAAGTCTACCTACGAGAAGGAATTGATGGCATTAGCCTTGGCAGTGCGTCACTGGAGACCATATTTGTTGGGTAGGAAATTTGTTATCCTGACAGACCACAAGGCACTTAAGGAACTGTTACATCAAAGGATAACGACACCGGACCAACAACAGTGGTTGTCAAAGCTCATGGGATACGAATTTCAAATAAGATACAAGCCCGGGACTCTCAATGGGGCGGCTGATGCATTATCTAGATGCATGGAGACCGACCTTAAGAGCGTATCTATACCATAGTGGGTTGCCATTGAGGAAATTAAAGAGGCAGTAAGGATAGATCCCGTGTTGAAAGAGATAATGGTGAAACTGCAGAAGGGGAAAGTGACCAATCCACAGTATGCGTTAGCACATGGCACCCTCTTATACAAGAATAGGTTGGTGCTTCCTCCACTATCCAAATGGACAGACCAAATTATGGCAGAATGTCACAGTTCCGTAGAAGGAGGCCATGCAGGGGCTTTTCGCACACTAAAACGTATTGCAAATTGTTTTTTTTGGCGAGGAATGAAGAGGGAGGTCTACCAGTTTGTAGCAGAATGTCTTGTTTATCAACAACACAAGTATCAAGCTATGAAACCCGCTGGCCTACTACAACCATTACCTGTACCTGAACAGATATGGGAAGATATCTCTATGGATTTTATCTCGGGTCTACCCAAGTCGCAGGGGTTTGAAGTGCTGTTTGTCGTGGTAGACAGGCTCTCGAAATACGGCCATTTTATCTTATTAAAGCATCCGTATACTGCCCGGAGTGTAGCAGACAGGTTCATCAAAGAAGTAGTACGTCTGCATGGGGTTCCCAGGTCTATAGTCAGCGACAGAGATTCTGTTTTCATGAGTGCCTTCTGGAAGGAGATATTTCGTTTGCAGGGCACTAAGCTTTCCATGAGTTCGGCGTATCATCCAGAGACGGATGGGCAGACAGAAGTCTTGAATCGGTGCATTGAAACATATCTGCGTTGCTTTGCATCGGAACAGCCCCGTAATTGGACTACTTGGGTTTCATGGGCAGAATACTGGTACAATACAGCCTATCAAACAGCAGCAGGGATGACGCCCTTCGAAGTAGTGTATGGACGTAAGCCACCAGTGATCACGAGGTTCCTACCGGCAGAATCAAAAGTTGCGGAAGTAGGACGGGAATTGTTGGACAGGGATGAGATATTGAGACAACTCAAATACAACCTCGGGCGAGCACAGCAACGAATGACTAAGTACGCCAATAGCCACCGCCGGGATGTTGATCTTCAACTAGGAGACAGGGTATTTGTAAAGCTAAGACCCCATCGCCAGCACTCTGTATGTTCCAGAGTTTTTCAGAGTTGTCACCACGATATTATGGACCATATGAGATAGTCCAGAAGGTCGGGAAGGTAGCCTACAGACTACAACTACCACCAGGTTCACGAATTCATCCAGTGTTTCATGCCTCGCAACTTAAAAAAGCCGTAGGCACAAATGCACAGATACAGGATTCACCCGCCGCATTGGAGCAAGACTTGACAAATGTGTATGAACCCATCAAAATATTGGCCCGCAGACAAAAGAAGCAAGCAGGGCTGATGATTCCGCAAGTCCTAGTCCAGTGGAAAAACAAGCCTATCGAAGAAGCCACGTGGGAAGATGCAGCGGAGTTCGCATCACAATTTCCAGACCCCAGCCTTGGGGACAAGGCTGATTTGAAGGAGGGGGTGTTGATAGGAGCAGTGTGAATAAACAGGATAGGCCCAGGCCCATTATAACAAATGTGTACAGTAGAAGGCCCAGGGCCCAAAAGAAAGATTAGAACAGTATAAATAGCGAGAAGAGCGGGGAAGGGAGGTATCGAGTTAGTTACTATCAGTTGTCATCTAGCTTAGCAGAGTTAGAGGTTACAGGAAAGGCCTGGGAGTCCACAACTGTCCTGTAATAGTCTTCCTAGGGCAGGGAATATACAATTCATATCTTGATTTCTTACGTTCATTGATTGCTCTTACCGGTTGTGATTGAGATCACAACACAATGCTTCACACAGACATATGGAATTGATTATGAAGAAACATTTGTGTGGAGAATGGATATAACAACTCCTGTTTGTAGAGGGTTAGTAGCAAATATTTTATACCTTTTGGGTAATGTTTATTTTAGGTTATGTAATATTCTAGTATTAGAATTAGAGCTATTAATTTGTATATATAGAGGACTATCTACGTTGATGTATAGAGAGGAAAATAATACTCATTTTACCTACGAGCCAATTAATCTCTATCTCCGCTAAATTAAACTGTCGTCATGGTATCAAAGTTGTAAGGCTTAACAACGCCTCAAAGGATCATGAAGAGCGAGCCATTCACAAGTTGTAATCTGTGAACGGCTACGACAACTGCATGACGACACGTGAGCCGTGAAAAAGCAACACATATGTACTGTGTCAAGAGCGATAGTAGCTGAGATTCACTCTGACGAACCCGCAGGCCTGAGACGAAGCCATCATGTCTGGGTCAAAGGACGAGAAAAGCTCGGACGTCTCCACTCAGGTTATGGGCCAGAAGCTCCAGGGGGTGTATACAATGAGCCCTAATGGGCTTGAAAACTTACCAGTCCTTATTGCCATTCATAAATTGAATGGTAAAACTTTTTTAGAATGGGCCAGTCCATCAAATTGGTCATTGAAGGTAAAGGAAGACTTGGGTACTTAACTGGAGATACCCGAGAACCAGAGAAAGGTGATTCAAGGTGGAGTTCATGGAAGTCAGGAAACTCGATGGTAATGACATGGTTAGTAAACTCCATGGAACCATCGATTGGAAGAACTTGTCTATTTCTACCCACTACGAAGGATGTATGAGATGTGTGAGGAAAACATATTCTGATTTAGGAAATTCCTCACAGATATTTGAGCTCAAAACCAGGTTGTGGAATTCAAAAGCAGTGAGAAAAAAACTTGATTGAATACTACAATGAGATGCGAGCATTATGGCAGGAACTGGACTTGTGTTATGACGATGATTGGAAATGCAAGAATGACAGCGTAAAACATCATAAACGCATGGAGAATGATCGGGTCTTTGTGTTTCTTGCCGGACTAAACCGAGTACTTGATGAGGTTCGTTGCAGAATTCTGGGTAGGATGCCTCTGCCATCTCTTAGTGAAGTATCTGATGAAGTAAGGAGAGAGGAAGGCAGACGAAGATAAATGTTAAAGGACAAGTCTTCGACTGTACCAGAAGTTTCAGCCTTTGTATCCAGAAATCCAGAAATCCTGCAACAGAAGTGTCTCCTTGGTGTCCAGAAATCTTGGTAAATTTGCTAGCAATCAGCCTCGACCAGGTCCGAAAGTTGAAGGAGTCAAATGCGAGTATTGCAGCAAGTCGAAACACAAAGGAAACCCGCTAGCACCTGCATGGAAAACCACCAAATCGGAAGCCAAGAATTCCCTAAACCAAAAGGTCGTGAACCTAGAGCAAATCAATCTGGAATCGAGGAAGAGGCTGTCTTCTTAGGGACACCTACTTTCTGGTAAAGGATAGTTAGGCCGATTGTATAAACTGTTCCAATCCACATAGTTCACCAACGCCTTCCACATCCGCTAGTTCTCTAGCTCAACAAGGTCATTTTTTTCCAGCCTATAGCCTTCCATGCATTCTTTTCTGAAATTCCATAGATTTGACTATGGGGCTACTGATCATATGACCGGCTCCTCTAGTCTTTTCTTATATTACACTCTTGTGCAGGGAACAAGAAGATTCGAATCGCTGATGGCTCCTTACGCCCAACTGCTGGCAAAGGGTCCATCGCCATTTCTGAAACCTTGAATCTTTCACGGTGTTCTCCATGTCCCTCATCTGTCTTGTAATTTATTGTAAGTCAATCAGTTAACTCGAGATCTTAACTGTTGTATTAAATTTTCTCCTAGCTTATGTCAATTTCTCAGGATTCGGAATCGGGGATGATGATTGGCAATGCTAGGGAGAAAGGGGGACTTTTCTACTTTGAGACGCCTCACTCCCATAAACCAGCTCAACAATCTAGCATGGAACCAAATTCAAGTACTGATGATATTATGTTATTGCATCGTGGACTAGGACATCCAAGATTGTCATATTTAAAACAGATGTTTCCATCTTCATTTGAGTATAAAGTTAACTGCAGTGTGAAGTGTGTCAGTATGCCAAACATCAAAGGACTCCCTTTCCAAGTCAACCACAAAAAGCGCCTACCCATTTTTTCTCTTGTTCATAGTGATGTCTGGGAACCATTCAACATTCCTACAATTTCTGGAAAACAATGTTTTCTCAAATTTATTGACGATCATACACGTATGTCATGGGTTTACTTAGTGGGTGAAAAATCAGAAGTTTAAAAATATTCAAAAATTTCTTTTCTATGGTCGGACCCAATTTCAGAAAAAATTAAGGTGCTTCGCACTGACAATGAGAAAGAATATTTTAATCAAATACTAGGGTTTTTTTTCAAATGCATGGGATAATTCATCAAAGTTCATGTGAACCCCAACAAAATGGTGTAGCAGAACAAAAAATTAGACATCTCGACGAAGTGGCTAGGTCTCTTATGTTCACTACTAGAGTACCTAAGTACTTTGGGGTGAAGCTATTCTAACTGCTACCTATCTTAATAGAATGCCATCTAGAATTCTGAACTTTAAATCACAGATTTCACTATTTCACGTTTGCTTTCGGATTTTACACTTAACTTCTGATTTACAACCTCGGGTGCTTGGATGTACAGTCTTTATTCATATGTATGATCAAGATAAATTGGATTCCCGAGCCTTAAAGTGTGTGTTTGTGGGTTTTTCTCCTACACGGAAGGGATATAAGTGTTTTGTCCACAAACTAGGCGTTTTTTTGTGACAATGAATGTTACATTCTTTGAGTCTCAAGCTTATTTTACTCCTCTTCAGGGGGATAACTTACTTGAAGAGTCGTTTCCTAGCTTTGTACCTCATCATCCGAGTCAGTCTGATGTCATAGTAGATGTTAACATGAGTTTGAACCCACAACACTAGAGTTAGGATCTACTCAAGAAAATAAAACTGAAAAAGTGTTTGATCATGTCTGTGTGAGAAGAAAAACCAAAGGAAGAAAGACCACACGACTCCACAATATCATGAATCAAAATCGAGCAACGAATTTGATATCACAGGCACTCCAAGTTAAGGTAATGAATCTGATGTATCTCATAACAACATTGAGCCTCACATGCCACCTGATATTCCCATCGCACCGAGGAAAGGCACTAGATCATGCACACAACATCCTTTGTCTAACCACATTTCCTATCAAATATTTCTAAATCATATTTTAGCTTTATCTCTCAGTTACACTGTATGGAAATTCCTAAGTCTATACAGGAGGCCTTAGCTGTTCCATATTGGAAGGAGGCTATTTTTGAGGAAATGAAGGCTTTGGGAAAAAACTAGACCTGGGAGTAAATGCCACTACCAAAAGATAAAAAAACAGTGGGTTGTAAATGGGTGTTCAATGTGAAGCTTAATTCCGATGGGTCACTAGAGAGGTACAGAGCCAAATGGTGGTCAGGGGATTTACTCAAATCTATGGAATTGATTATCAGGAAACGTTTGCTCCAGTGGCAAAATTGAATACGATAAGAATTACTCTCTATAGCTCCGAATCTCGAGTGGCGTCTGCATCAGTTGGATGTAAAGAATGCTTTTCTCAATGGGGAATTGGAAGTGGAGGTGTATATGGATGCTCCCCCAGGATTTGAAGATCAATTTGGAGGAAGATCAATTTGGAGGAAATATCTGTAAATTGAAAAAATCTCTATGGATTAAAACAGTCACCTCGAGCATTTCAAAAATTCTCAAAATCAGTCAAGAATCAAGGCTACACTCAAGGACAATCCGATCACAAAATGTTCATAAAATGGTCTGAGGCCGGAAAAGTGGCAGTCTTGATCGTATATGTTGATGACATAATTCTTTCAGGGAATGATAAAGTAGAAATATTCCGACTGAAGAAGTGCCCAGCATCGGATTAGAGGTCAAAAAATTGGCTCGTTTGCATTATTTCCTAGGAACGAAAGTAGCAAGATCGAAGAAGGGAATTTACGTTTCATAAAGGAAGTACATACTCGACTTGCTTGAAGAAACAGGGATGACAGGTTGTAGACCTAGTGTCACACTCATAGATCCCAATCTGAGATTGGGAAATGTAACTCAAGGGACACATGTGGATATAGGGTGATATCAACGACTTGTGGGGAAATTAATTTATCTTTCAGGACAGGATATTGTGTTTGCAGTAACCATGGTGAGTAATTTCATGCATTCACCTTGTGAAGAACACTTGGAAGCCGTATACATGATCTTAAGATACTTGAAGAACACCCATGGGAAAGGATTAATGTTCAAAAAGTGCAATCAGAAGAATATAGAGGGTTTTACAGATGCTGATTTGGCTGGATCAATGGTTGATATAAGATCAACCTCCGGATATTGCATTTTCCTATGGGGAAACCTTGTCGCCACGAGAAGTAAAAAGCAGAATGTTGTGGGAGTAGTGCGGAGAGTTAAGGGCTGTGGCAAATGGAGATGTGAACCACTATGGGTGAAGAGAATCCTTGAAGAACTGAAGTTATGAGTTGAAGCTCACTATTTTGCGATAATAAGTCAGCCATTAATATTGCAAACAATCCAGTACAACATGACTGAATTAAACACATTGATATTGATCGACATTTCATCAAGGAAAAACTGGAAAGTAGAGCAATATGCATGCCTTACGTTACCACAGAACATTATGATGGCTTTACAAAAGGCCACTTCCGACCTAGATTTGAAGACTTTACAAGCAAGTTGGACATGGTGGATATATTTGCACCAACTTGAGGGGGAGTGTGGAGAAATGAAAATAAAATCTCCTATTTGTAGAGGATTATTAGCAAATATTTTGTATCTTTTGTGTAATGTTTATTTTAGGTTATGTAATATTCTAGTATTAGAACTAGAGCTGTTAATTTGTATATAGAGGGGACTATCTACGTTGTTGTACAGAGAGGAATATAATAATCATTTTACCTACCAATCAGTTGTTCTATATCTCCTCTAAATTAAACTGTCGTCAATTTGCTCAATGGCCAAACTCAATTCTGTTCGAGTTTTCCTATCTTTGGCAGCAAATCTAGACTGGGAATTGCATCAAGTTGATGTCAAGGATGCTTATTGAAATGGAGCTCTTGATGATTATATGAAGTTTCCACTGGGGTTTGAGTTAGAACACGAAAAAGGTAAAGTCTGCAACTTAAAAAATCACTATATGGTCTGAAAAATACCCAACGTCCATGTTTCACTAGATTCAGTACGACCCTTACACGACTTGGATATCTTCAAGGGAAGGCAGATCACACCATGTTCATAAAAAGGGCAAGCTGAAAGAAGAGCCATTCTGATTGTGTTTTTAGATGATATCATAATCACCGGAATGATATTGCCAAAATTCACAAGCTCAAGAATCAGCTGACGGCAGAATTCCAAGTGAAGGACTTAGGACTTCTGTGTAGATTCGAGAGAAAGGGAATGGAGAAGAAAGACTCCTTTTTTATTAATCTGAAGAAATTGAATACAAGCAACCACAATCCTCTATTTACACTAATCTTACTAACAAACCAATCTAATCTAATCTAGTTTAAATGAAGGAAAAAGAAGATAACAGAGAGGAGAACAGCATAACACTAACTGATCTAACAATTAGTCTAACTAACCTTATCCCTAGATTTGCAACTCTCCATCAAGTTGGGTCATATATGTTGAATAAGCCCAACTTGGAAACCAAATTTTCAAAGGCAGGCCGAGCAAAGGGACTTGGTCAGGATATCTGTAACCTATAGATGAGTAGGAATGTAGATGAGTTTCACAGTGCCTTTTTCAATCTTCTCTCTTATAAAGTGATTATCAATTTCAATATGTTTAGTGCGATCGTTATGTACTGGGTTTTTTGCTATACTGTTTGAAGCTTCATTGTCACAATGTAATTCAACGGACCGATGACCGGCCAAACGCAATCCACCCAATAACCTTTGGAGCCAGATTCCCTCGTAGATTCCTTGAGCCAAAGAGTGAAATTCCGCCTCTGCACTGCTTCGTGCCACGAAGATTGCTTCTTGCTTCGCCATGTGGCTAGATTTCCCCAAACAAATGTACAATAACCAGATGTGGACCGCCTATCCTGAGGAGAAACCTGCAGTCCGCATCACTGTACACTTGGATGTTCCCGGCTTGGGTTTTGGCGAAGAGTAATCCTTTACCCGGTGCGCTTTTTAGGTACCACGGGACTCGATATACAGCCTCCATATGGTCTTGCATAGGGCTGTTCATGAACTGACAGAGAACACTGCAGCATAACCAAAATGTCAGGACGAGTGTGAGAGGTATATGAGCTTGCAGATAAGTCTTTGATATATGCTCTTATCAACCAAGGGGCTGTTTGTTTATCCGCTGATCTGCAACTTAACATACCCCTTTCCTTCAACAGATCCAAGACGTATTTATGGTGAGAGTCTGAGATTCCTGGGAAGAACAAGCCACTTCCATGCCCAGAAAGTATTTCAGATGTCCCAAGTCTTTCGTTTCAAATTCTTTTGATAATAATGATTTGACATGCACCATTTCATCCGCAAAATTTCCTGGTGAACCTGTTGAAACCAGGCACGAGGAGATTGTTTCAAGTCATAGAGGGCCTTCTGTAGTTTACAGACTTTGTTGACAGTGGATTTGGATTCAAATCTAGGTGGAATATCCATTTATACTTCCTTGTCAAGGTCTCCATTAAGGAATGAATTTTTTACGAGCTGATAAGAGTGGCCAGTCTAGATTCGTGGCAATGGATAACAACACCCGGACAGTGTTAACTCGAGCTACAGTAGCAAAAGTTTCCTGATAATCAATACCATATGTTCGCGTATAACCCTGCTCGACCAATCGGGCTTTAAATCTGTCAATACTGCCATCAGCTCTATGCTTCACTGTAAAAATCCATTTGCACCCAACAGTCCATTTTCCGACGATAAGTCCGTGATCTGCCATGTCTTGTTCTTTACGAGAGCCCTTATTTCGTCAAAGGCAGCGGCTTTCCAGTTTGATCACGCAGGGCATCGACAATGTTAGAAGGAACAAGTAATTGATCTATTGACACAAAGGCTCGATATGCAGGAGATAAGTGATTAAGATATATAAAGTTACTTATAGGATGTTGAGTGCAAGCTCGGACCCCTTTTTCTTAATGCGATGGGCCTGTCATCAATAGCATCAGATTCAATAATATATGAGTCTATGAGTCAGGAGTCGTCATACCTTGATTAGTGTTTTCGGAATCTAGTAGTGGAGGAGAGTCATGAGTTGGCTGATCTTGTACCAGATCCTGCCTAGGAGGATGTGGCCTTCGACGAGAATAAATGTGGAGCGGATCGAAACGATGGAAAAGAGTAGGTTCAGGGCGAGGGTTAGTTTCACTTGGTCGGTCACGGGATACAGGATCGGGTGAAGGTGCAGAAGCAGATGATATGTGAGGTGATCCGAGAAAATGATTGTGTATGCCTTCCCAATATGAAGGATCGTCACCATCATGTCGTAAGCACTCCCCCTGAACGGAGGAATTGGAAAAGAAGGGTTCAGATTCGAAGAAATTAACATCCATAGAGGCAAAGAATTTCTTGAGGACCGGGTAGTAGCATTTGTATCCTTTTTGGTTAGACGAGTAACGAAGGAAGATGCATTTAAGGGAGCGTGGTTCAAGTTTCCCCCGATGTTGGGAGCGAATATGGACAAAGGCGGAACACCCAAAGAGTTTGAGTGGAATGTTGTGCAATAGGTGTAAAGATGGATAAAACTCAAGGAGGTCCTGGACCGGAGTCTTGAAGTTGATGACACGGGAGGGCATGCGATTAATAATGTAAGTAGCACTACAGACAGCCTCGCCCCAGAAATAACGAGGGACATGGTTCATGAACAAAAATCGAGCAACCTCGAGTAAATGGTGGTTCTTCCGCTCAGCGACACCATTTTGTTGAAAGGTGTCGACACATGAGCTTTGGTGAACAATGCCGTGAGAAAGAAGGTAATCACCCATGACAGAGTTGAAGAAGTCCCTGCCACGATCAGTACGGAGGATCTGAATACGGGTGGAGAACTGCGTTTGGATCACCATATGAAAGTGTTTAAATATTTGTGAAGTCTCATTTTAGTTTTTCATGAGGAATACCCACGAGAGACGAGTATGATCATCGACAAATAGTAGAAACTAACGGGAGCCCATAATGTTTTTTAAGTGTGATGGCCCCCAAATGTCATTGTGAATTAGGGAAAAAGGTTTTGAAGGTTTGTAAGGTTCGGATGTGAAGGTATCACGTACATGTTTAGATAATTGGCAAATATCACAACGAGGAACCTCGTCCTTTTTATAATTAAATAAAGTAGGGAACAACTTTTGAAGGTAAGAAAAATTTGGATGTCCTAAACTATAGTGCCATAATAAGATGTCACTAGTCTTGTTGGAATTAAACCCAGACACAATATGATGGGAAGAGGGGTTGGCGGTACTTGAGGATGGAGCGCTCGAGAAGGTTTCCATATGAAGAAGGTACAGGCCTGCAAAAAGATCAGCACTACCAATCATCTTCCCCGATGCCAGATCCTGAAAAAGACAAGAGTTAGCCGAGAAGGTAGTACGACATCTAAGATCATGGTTGAGCTGACTGACAGAGAGTAAATTGCAATTTAGTGCAGGGACAAACAACACAGTATGTAAGCATAGATCTGGGGTTAGCTGGACAGATGCTGACGGCCATTAGCAATTCGAAGAGATTTTTGATATGGATATGGGCTGAATGAGACAAACATTGGAATTGTCCAGTCACGTGGTCCGAAGCACCCGAGTCTACAATCCAGTAAGGGTCGCTTGGTACGTAGGATGTGATTATTATGAATATTGACTTTGAATTATAATTTATAAATATTTAAAGGATATTTTGTATCACAGATTTACAAGTGTTTTGTTTGGTTCGTTTTTATATAAGATGATTACAATGTGGTATAATTTTTTGTTGACCAAAATATCCCTGTACTACCTCTCCCATTCCCATCCAATTCTGCAGTGCACGTCCGTCTATTTTCTTCCCAACTTTCTCTTCCCTTCTCTAGGTCAAGCAATTGTGAGGCGGTTGTGCAGGTGTAACATAGATCTGATTTCCATGGGACTACTTGTTTTTTGGGTAAAGGTTTGGCTCCAATACGCAAAGGATTTCTCACCCAAAAATCGGACATTTGTTCAATTCACTTTCATAAAATCGTACTCGGCATGTGTATTTCGTCTTTAATTTTTTCAACATGTTTGTCCTCCTGTTTCGTACAGACTTCATCCCCTCCCTTTTGCCTACCTCACGCAATTTTCAGACGATGTGCAAGATCTGTTTATAGATATGAAAATACATTGTACTAATTACACGGATCTATGGTGGTTTCTCTTCGTGACATCAATAATGTCGACGATTTCTCAGATATGCTTACCTTTTCAATTCAGGCTTGATGTTTGTTCACGCTCTCTACAGCCAAATCTAACCTCTAACAGATGAGATCACGCTCTCTACAGCTCGCGCGCCTCTAACAGATCAGATCACGTTCTCTACAGCTGGCGCGCCTCTAACAGATTAGATCACGCTCTCTACAGCTCGCATGCATTTAACAGATCTGATCACGCTCTCTACAGCTCGCGTTCCTATAACAGATCAGAACACGTTCTCTACAGCCTGCGCCTCTAACAGATGAGAACACGCTCTCTACAGCTCGCGTGCCTCTAACAGATCAGATCACGCTCTCTACAGCTCGCGTGACCTCTAACAGATCAGATCACGCTCTCTACAGCTCGCACGCCTCTAACAGTCAGATCATGTTCTCTACAGCTTACGCGTCTCTAACAGATCAAATCACGCTCTCTACAGCCTCTAACTGATTAAATCACGCTCTCTACAGCTCGCGCGCCTCTAACAGATGAGATCACGTTCTCTACAGCTCGCGCGCCTCTAACAGATTAGATCACGCTCTCTACAGCTGGCGCGCCTCTAACAGATCAGATCACGTTCTCTACAGCTCGCGCGCCTGTAACAGATCAGATCACGCTCTCTACAGCTCACGCGCCTCTAACAGATCAAATCACGCTCTCTACAGCTCGCGCGCCTATAACAGATCAGATCACGCTCTGTACAGCTCGTGCGCCTCTAACAGATCAGATCACGATCAGCGGCCTGATTTAGGATAAAATAACTTTTATAAGGGTTGTTAGGGCTAAGGATAAAATAGTAAAGTTGTCTGTATTTCCTTCAAATCAGTAGACGTTGGACTAATTATACCACCTTCTGTGAAGGGATACATTGTCACACAACTGAAAGCTGCCAATGCCTCTTGTCACGGGCCGGATGTACTACTTGAATTGTGTTAAAAACGAGACAAACGCGGGATTAGTTGCCAGTCCTACACTAATCCCCCGTATCAAACACAGCCTAAGTGAAAATCTCATTTTGGGATAGTAACGCAAAAGGAATATCACCATATGAAAGTGTTTAAATATTTGTGAAGTCTCATTTAGTTTTTCGTGAGGATAACCCACGAGAGACGAGTATGATCATCGACAAATAGTAGAAACCAACGGGAGCCCATAATGTATATTTACGTGTGATGGTCCCCAAATGTCATTGTGAATTAGGGAAAAAGGTTTTGAAGGTTTGTAAGGTTGGGATGTGAAGGTATCACGTACATGTTTAGATAATTGGCAAACATCACAACGAGGAACCTCGTCCTTTTTATTATTAAATAAAGTAGGGAACAACTTTTGAAGGTAAGAAAAATTTGGATGTCCTAAACTATAGTGCCAGATGTCACTAGTCTTGTTGGAATTAAACCCACACACAATATGATGGGAAGAGGGGTTGGAAGAGGGGTTGGCGGTACTTGAGGATGGAGCACTCGAGAAGGTTTCCATATGAAGAAGGAACAGGCCTGCACAAAGATCAGCACTGTCAATCGTCTTCCCCGATGCCAGATCCTGAAAAAGACGAGTTAGGAGAGAAAGTAATACGACATCTAAGATCATGGTCGAGCTAATTGACAGAGAGTAAATTGCAATTAAGTGCAGGGACAAACAACACAGTATCTAAGCATAGATCTGGGGTTAGCTGGACAGATCCAGAACCCAGCACTTCCATGCAACTGCCACTAGCAATTCGAACAGATTTTTGATATGGAAATGGGCTGAATGAGACAAAATTTGGAATTATCCAGCCATGTGGTCCAAAGCACCTGAGTCTACAATCCAGGAAGCAAAAAGCTCATTCTGGTATAGTAACACCTCGATGGGCAGCGCTTCCTGTACCAACAATTGGCGCGGTGGATTCTGAAGTATTCTGTTTGAGTAACTTGTGAAGAGGCTCAATTTGGTCTCTTGCGAAGGGCTAGACAAAGCTAGCGGAAGAGGAATCAGTGAGAGTAGCATGAGTACGGCGATCGCGAGATGATTTATGAATGCGCCAACAAGTATCAATGGTATGAGTAGGTTTCTTGCATTTTTCATACCAAGACCGTCCCTGACCTGTCTTTCCCCTATAACAAGGAAGGATTGGATAGGTTTCTTACACCAGAGGGGACAGAAGAGTGGTCCAAAGAGGAGACATGGTGGCGGTGAGAGGCAAGAGCCGAAACATCGATAGGGGCAGCGGGGTTGAGGAAAGTTCCCAGCATAACTTTGCGGCGGTTTTCTTCCAGGCACACATCAGAGAAGGCTGATCGGAGGCTGGGCAGGGGCTTGGTGCCAAAGATTCTCCCATGAACATCATCTGGATCATTGTTAAGGCCTAACAAGAATTTGAATAGTCTTCGCTGCTCAATAATGAACTTATAATCGTTGCTCATCTTGGGGACATTTCGAATCAAAGAGTTCAAACAGATCAAGTTGTTGCCAAAGCCGTGTGAGGTTCGTGAAGTACGCACTGAGAGTATTTTCCCTTGGCACAACGTCTGAAGCATTGTTTCATTGGCAAAGAGCTCAGTGAAGTTGTCTTTGCACGAATAGGCTTCTCGCGCCGCATCCCATATGTCTTTTGCGGTGGGATAGAGCAAGAAGTTGCCTATCTCAAGGGACATTGAATTAATAAGCCACGACATTACCATATTGTTCTCGACTTCCACAATCGAAGCTTTGGATCCCCGCTTCAGGGCGAGGCACCATGCCAGTTAGCCTCGGCCGCAGATGTACATCATGACCGATTGTGACCAACAGATGAAATTCGTCCTGTTAATTTGTGGACTGTGATCGACTGAGGAGAGGCATCGCCCAGGCCGTAGGGTGTGGCCACTGGGGTCATCTAGGCGTCGAAGGAAGAAGATGGGTTGGGGAAGCCATGCCATACTTGGTCACTGGCCAAAACCTGGCTCTTATACCATGTAGATTTGAGAGAAATGGAATGGAGAGGAAAGACTCCTTATTTACTAATCTGAAGAAATTGAATACAAGCAACCAAACAGATCTAACACTTAGTTTAACTAATCTTATCCCTAGATTTGCACCACTCTGAAATATTTCCTTGGGATGGAAGTGGCTAGAAATGATAAAGGTATTTCATCTACCAAAGAAAATACAAAATGTATTACTACAAGAAACCGACAAGTTGGGGTGGGTGCAAACCAGTGGGTACCACACTGGAACAAAATCGGAAGAGCAAGATCAAAGATAATGACCCTTCTGTGGAAATAGGGAGATACCAACGAGTGGTTGGTAGATTGATTTATTTGTCTCTCATACGATCAGATATTGCATATGCAGTGAGTATGGTAAGTAAATTTATGCATTCACCTACCGAGAGACGCCAAGAGGCGGTAAATCACATCCTAAGATATCTTAAATGGACAGCTGGGAGAGGAGTAATTTTTCTGAAAAATGAGACAAGAAATATTGAAGGTTATGTCGACGCTGACTGGGTAGGGAGTGAAGATTGCATATCAACTTCAGGATATTGCACTACGGTATGGGGAAATATGGTCACTTGGTGGAGTAAGAAACAGACTGTTGTGGCAAGGAGTAGTGCGGAAGCAGAACTTCGGGCTATTGCTCAAGGAACATGTGATGTTATATGGATTGAAACTCATGCAGGACTCATAAATTCCGACTCACCATCCTACAAAGTTGTATAGTGACAGCAATCTGCCATTAGCATTGTGAAAAATCCTGTTCAGTCTGATGGAATGAAACACGTAAGAATTGATTGAAGTTTTATCAAGAATGAAATTGAGGAAGAGGCATCAGTTTATGTTATATATCATGTCCAAGAGAGTGATACCTTAACAGAGAGTACCTAAGCCAATTCATGAAGATTTATTGAGCAATCTTGGCATGTGAAATATCTATTCCTAAGCTTGAGGGGAGTGTTGGAGGTGTATTGGGAATATATTCTACTGTAATCTTTCCTTAGATAGAATAGAAAAGTATTCACATAATATTTATAAAGATAGAGCAGGATTTGATGACATCAATAAGGATTTGTATGATGTACTTTAATAAGATTGTATGTAGACAAGCATGTATATATTCAGTATCAAAGTTAATGAAATCAGACAAGTTAGTTTATTCCAAATTCTTGTTTCACTTTCCAACTCAACACATCTCACACCTATGTTCCCAGAAACCTCGTTGTTCCACTTCTTCAAGTCCGATTCAATGTCCTTTAAATTCCTCATGAATTTGAAACCTCCAACCTTGAATATTCTTATTATTCCACCATCCTGAAAAATCTATCTTCAAAGTCTTGTGACAAATCCACAACTCTCAAACTTGATGGGAGTCGAACCCCAAGCTGACTTCGAAGTATCTAAAATCAACGGTAAATGGTCTGAGGTGCTAGGCAAAAAAAATTATTTGCAGAATAAAAAAGATTCCCACCAGCCCCCAGAGAACAGAAACCTATCAAGCCTACAACAAATGCGAGGATCTTCATTAAACCACCTCAGGTCCCCTAATGCTCGAGCCTTATCATAATTGATCCCGAATGCCAAGCACTTTAACTCCCTAGTCACTGTTTTTTCTACCCTCCGCTATTCTTCTTGCATTGTAAAAGCACCTTTCCTACCTGCAATGTAGACAGGCAGTTGTTCCAAAAGACCGCCTCGTGCAAAAAACCAGAAGCCGGATCCACAACATGAAGCTACGTCCATACTTTCCTATAGGCGAACTGAAATCCGATCTACACGGCTCTTCAAAAGTTGGTCACTGGACACAATTACCTAGATACCCCCGTGAAAGAAAAAAGGCATAGGAAAAATATAATTGAGATTAAAGGATTGTTTAAAAGGGGACATAAGTCTATGGATCGAGCCTCATCCACCTTGGGAACAAAAGAGTCCTCGTGAAACAGCTTATCCCTGTGCTTACTATTAGGTGATGCAAAAAGATCCCAGAGTTCTTAACTTCTTCACCACTACCAACTAACTACTTTTAATACATCTGAAGTATTTTTCTGGCCATTATTAGCAAGGTTTCAATAAGATGATTCTTTCTCCATTTGGCCAGAGACGATACACAACATCAGCTGATTCAGTGAAACAGAAGAATGAGACATTTTTAAGAAATCATGAAGAAAAGTGATAGTTCTACGCAGTCATACGAATTCCTTCACTCTCCACGTTAGATCTACGATCCAGCTAAATTGCATAACCACGAAAATGTAGGTAACATACTTCTTTTAACATTAAGAAATCTTACACCAGTTTTGGAATTGGATATGCGTTTAAGTTGCCCAGATACTGATGAAAAAGACAATTTCAAGTGTCCCGGTCCAATTTCTACAGTTTCCTCATTCTTTGGAAAAGCCACCATGGACATGGAACCACTTCTTCTATGTCCTGCATTAATAAATTCCATATGAAAGCCACACTTAAAACAAAAATAAGGTGAATGAGCCTCTATCATGTTTTACAAAGACTATTATCAGTGAAGAGAGTGAAAAAAATCAAATGTCAAAGACCAATAAATAGAAAAATCATAACTAGCACACTTTGGAATTGCTGGCTGAGAAAAATGTTTTGAAACAATACCCTTGTGAGATGCTTTGGAAATGAAATATGTGTTCCAACCCAGAGGTTGAACAGATGCTGGAAAGATGAGCCAATATTTCGGAGCAAATTTAGCTGTAACTCCAATATATGCCTTCACGTAGAACTTCTCAATGTTAATCGTTATATTATCCACTTCCACAAATTGAGAGTCAACAATGCTCCCCGTGGAATCTTTGACAACAAGATTATCATCACTAACCTGTAGAAATTAGCTAATGGTTACATTTATTATTATTCTGTAACCCCAATTATAGCAGAATAAAGGTTAAAGAATACCACTTGTTTAGCAGAGATGAAAAAAAAAAAACTCATCCTTTTGTTATTGAACAGAAAACATTGACCAAACTTTACTGCTGTGGAATGATATTTCCAACTTGGCTTGTGGTTTATTACAAATGTACGAATGAAATGATTCTGAACAAGTTAACCAAAATATATAATTCTGCCAGGACTAGAACTGAATATTGCTAGGATGATGAAAGATTAACGGAAAGAGGGACCAGAATTCGGTGCACAGAGAGTTTGCTCCCAGGGGGAGGACCCGCGCATTCCACAATAAACAGTTGTTTAGTCAGAAACTATTACTGTGCACTTGATTGACTCACCTTTAGATCACGATTCACATATCTGGAAGTATTGTCTATTGGAGATTGTATGCCTCGACAATAATTTAAAAGGGAAGTTTTTTGTGTTTTTTGTTTGTAAGGTAGCGGAGGTGGGTGGCTCAATCACAATATAATCCACATATTTGTTAAGATAATGAAAAGGAAGGCAATATCAAAGCTTACAATAACGCCAAAGATCTCAAATAAGTTCAGTTTTAAGAGAATGATAGCTTCCAAAAAAAAATTTTTTTGGAGAGTGAATGCAAATGTAACCCAAAAACCTAACCAGATTCAAACTAGTTTTGCATGGAATATCATATGTCAACCGGTAATTTTATGATCTGCAGTAAGCTCAGTGGCACATTTCAAGAAAACAATTCAAAGTTCTATATAATAACTTAAACCTCTGATTATGACCAACAACAAAGAGGGGAAGGAGAAAAGTATAATTACTCACAGGAATCCTGACAATATCGGTACGTGTCCATCCCAATGAATTGTATGCCACGACAACCTGAAAAAAAGTTATATCTAATCAGAACATACTTTTTACAGCATGTAAACACTGAAAGAAGAGCAAACACGAAAAACCAGATTACCAAGCTCTTTCCTTGGGGAATATCTTCTTCTGTTTGAGGACAGTAACTTATACTGAGTAGCTGACACTGTTCACCAGTATAGAGTTCTTAAGAGGAAATATAATACCAGCAAGAAATACTCAGTCGCTACTCCAATGAGGAAAAAAAATTACTGTCATGCATTTCAGGGAAATTGCAACACACAACTACAAATGTTAAGCATAGATTTATTAAAAAAAAGAAGCTCTGAACAAGAATTTCGGTTGAATTCAGCATGATCTTGAGTATGAACATTTCTATGAACATGTGGTGTTTTACTCATGTCTTTAATCTATATTATGTGATTGAGAAAAAACAGTTCAAAGTGATCCAATAGTGTCTGCCTAGTTTCCGTGCAATTGATGAGTAGACACATTTTGTGGCAAACCAATTAACCAAGGATCCAACATTGCTTTTCATGACAATGTCATTTGTTTCAAGTAACGTTCAATTAGCCAAGTATGCAACATTGCTTTTCATGACAATGTCGTTTGTTACAAGTAACGTTAATTGTATGGTTTATAAAATTTTAAAACATAGAAAAGTGTTTAACTTGTGAATTATGAAAGGGAGACATGTTTTCTGTAAGAAAGATGGTAAAGAACTGTCACACAGTCAATACACTGGTGACTTAAACAAGCTCACAAAGTTTAAGTGCCACCTGGATAAGTTTCACCTCAGGTTCAGCACACCGCCCCCCAAAATTAGAACCGATCAGACGTGACAAAGCTAAATTCACCACAGTTTCTGCCTGAAAATGTAAAACCATTGGATAAGTTTAGGCTCCATTTATAAGCACAAGACAAGATGTTGTGATGTAATTGTAGTGCAAAATATCATTGAATTGCACCTCATCGACTCCAATGGCCAGTCGTTTTGCATAGTCAGCAGTAGTATGCTGTCTAGATGTACCACTAACAGCGTCATGGTGCTGTGCAACACCCAATGCGTTACCTAGCTCATCAGTACTAGTGTTAGATGTTCTTCCCCTCAGAAATTCAAGTTGCCTAGCTGCCTACACAAGAAGAACGTAAGGGTATTCCACCTCTTCACAAATATTACTACGGTACAATGCCCAACGATACATCCGAAAAACTGAGAAGATTATTGCCAGCACAGAATATGAGAATATAGCTGGACCAGCGAATTTGGGTGCACTCTCTTGTCATAGTTGTCTTATTCTGCTCTTAGACTTCAAGAAATACAAGCACTGAAGTCACACAACTTGTACATTCCTTCTTTTCCAATGGGTATCCATCAATTCACTATTATAAAAATTGACAATGCTATTATATAGAAGTCATATGATAATTACCGAAATTTTCAGATGGGTGATTATGAAATGACGAAGGGTAAATTGGTAATCAAAACACTTTTAGGTAAAATATATAATTGCTTATCATTGCCAAAGTGGTATTTGTGAAAATAGCTAAGGGGTGGAATGATAATTATCAAACTAAACAAAGCCATACCAAAGTTACCATTTTTGTCTTTATTCTCCCTATCTTTATAGAGATACTTAACCAAGTATAGTACACTACCAAATTAAGCAATTAAAATAACAAGTTTCATGACTAAATCATCGCAAATATGTAATCAGGAGTTGATTCCTGAGGAAAATTACGATGAGTTTTGTTGATTAATGAGCAAATATGACCGATAATACCAGATAATATCCACTCAGCAAACGGACATATCTTTTCAGTGCCGGTCGACTTGTATAAAATCCAGTCCAGTATGCATTATCACCGTTGGCATATCTATTCCAAGTCAACAGTAAGTAAATATATCTTGGATTAAATTAAATATAAATTCAGAATAAGAAAATAGGAATAAGTGTGTGTTAGTGCTTACGGGAAATAATCATCAATTTTCAGAGGCCAAGATTCATTAGCAGCATGTTTTGCATCCGTGTATATAGATGGTGTTGAATATAATGCATTCACCCGGCCATCCTGTCTCGGTAAGGTCTCTCATAATAATTTGATGAAGTAAGATGAACGCATAATACAGTCATTTCTAGTTTTCTACCCAAGTTCTGCACTGATGACTAATCATGATTTAGAACATTCATTTCTAGTTTCATCCAGTAATGGAAACCCATAAACCCCAAAACTGTAATAAAAGAAAACAAAGATGCAAGCAAGTTGTAATGGTCAAGCATATCTATTAAGTAAAAATTAGTTCAGCTCACTTCAAAAAGGAAAATATATTGGTGAATACTGATTGTGTTCACGTGTGCATAACATAGTGCAAAAAACTCCTTGACACACAAGATCGTTCAAAATGCTTATTTAAGTCAAATTAGTCTCTCATTTTCTCATTTTCATCTCATTCAAAAAAGATACCTTGTTAACATAATGAATAAGTTTGTCCATTTGCTTGAACCAGGATTCGGCATATTGATATCGGAAGTCTTCTCCCATCGTCCACATAATATGATTAGTTCTCGTTACATCTGCCTGTGAATCGAAGACAAATAAATAACCATGTGGGCAATACTCATACCATGTGCTTTTTGTTCAAAGTTACAGTTACAAATTGCTCCTTCTACTTCACCTGAGTCAATGCAGCATCAATAAAATCATTAACTCGTGCTTCAACATTAAAGTCAAAAAGGTGAGGATCATCCTGCATTTTGCCATTTAAAGAACTATTAAGCAAAATCATAACCAAGCATAGCTTCAACGTCGGTATTAATACTCCTCGGTCAAAGAACCTGGACAGGATTGAAGTCACGGTTCACTTCAAAATCAAACCCATTTGGTGGGCTATAGTGAACAGGAAATGCATTGGCAAATATCTGCAAGAACACAGACCTCATAAATGACTAAATGCAGCAGATCAAAAAATTTTCTTTCAAGTAACTGTCAGATATTTGCTTTCCTAACCTGAGAAGATGGACCGAATGTCCTAGAACCCTGCCATATAACTTGAAGAGATTTATCTCCCTTGCGTTTTGCTCTATCCTGGTAATCGATCCGTCCAAAATGAATAGAATCAAATCCTAGCTAGATTAACAGCAGAAAACATAAATTAGCACATGAACAAGAACTAATCACAAAAAAACTAGTAATATAAATTCAGGAGAGAAAGTCTGTTTGTACCTCAGCACCCAGTAGGTAAGCTTGCACTGCAGAGTGCCCAAAGGGGTCGATCTGCCATCCGGCACGAGGAGTCTTATTAAATTGACTTTTTATAAATTGATGACCAAGAGTTGTTTGATCAATCAAATCTATATAATGGGTAGTTGCTTCATCATGCATACACCAGCCACCATTTCTGCACAGACATGTCAGCTGATTAACCTTATGTGGGTTCTACAAGAAGATCAACCCTATGAGATTACAAGCATCACCGTACACGAACTCCAACTGTCCGGCATCAACAATCAGCCTCACTTCTGCTTGAATTTCTGGACTTTGCTCTTTCCACCATCTATCGAAAAATGCCTACATGGTTGCTCACATCATAGACATGTGGAAAGAGTACTGTCATCATTTTGGTGAACTACCCAATTACATTATACCAAATATCACAATATAAATAAATTTGTCTAATGCATACGAATGATCTATGAAAATCCATTACAAATCTAAATAAAACGAGAGAAATAGTACACGATGTTGTCCATAGTAACCAATGAAACGTCCTCTAAAATTTCTCTTTATGGAACCTCTATTATAACAAGTTAAGGATTGCAATCAATGTAGTTGGTATATTTAATTCTAAACATCGTTTTGGTGTATGCAATGTCTACTAGAACAGGGTGGCGACAGTGGACACCATAATGAACTTGAGTCTCACGGATATGCTTTGACTAAGTAAGAGACACTGCAACAACAATTTCTGTGCACACAATCTATTTACACAGAAACCATGCGTTTATTGACTACATCAAAAGAAACGGCAAGAGGGAAAAAAAAGAATAAGTTTTGCTACCATTTCAACATAGATGAATTTCCTATTCGGATTACTGCTCAGTGAAGTCACAACCGAGTCCAGAATATTCTGCACACATGCACCCTGCGTTGAAAAAGTATTTTAAAAAACGAGAATAACGATGCTTCCACCAAGATTAAAGCCAAAAAACTGAATGGCCTACCCGAATACTATTATTTGATCCAACGTAGTACTGATCAACCGTTTTAAGCCAGCCCACATCATCGTGCGTGTGAGCAACAAGATGAACATTCAACTTCCCATCCACAATCCCACTCCCAGTATCGTACTTAATATACCCTTCAACACCAAAAATTACAGAGGCAACGGTTAGCACAACTGAAACAAGAAGTGCCAATTTTTCCATTCCCAGTCCCAGTCCCAGTCCCAAAAGAGATTTCCCTTGAAGGGGCTTTGACAGCACATACGGCAGCTTATATTAATACAAAACTTAATGGAATCATTATTGAAGCTTTTAATTTATGTAAGATGATGACGGGAAAGTGTATCGTGTGAAATTAGTCCTACACGCTCTTACAACCTTCCAACAACCGGAAATTCGGTGGTGGGAAGTGAAATTTAGCATGAAATTACAAAATAAAAAATAATAGTCTTTCTAAAATTAAAGTTTAATAAAAGTACTTTTGATTTATGCATAAATTGCTCAAAATTATCCAAATCTAAACTTAACTTGCTCAACTCATCGGTGTCTTGTCATTATTTTATATATTTGTTCTTAATCCAAATATTCTTTTGTTTAAGTTGTCAATTGATCAAAATATTTTCAAAAAATACCCAAAATAACTATTGTCCGAGAAAAATTAATAAAAATTAAGAAAATATATTATGTCTTGAAAATGATATCAGAGCATAAGTTCAATTATTCAGATATTCATATTATTATTCATCGATTCTTAATCTTGACAATGAGAGGGAACTTTCAAAACTATGGATAATCTATGTTTGATATTTATTCCTTTTAGGATATATTCCAATATTTTGGTATATTTGAAACAGAAAAAACTTACCAATTTTAGAATACAAGGACATCTGACATCGGAGTGGCTCCAAAAGTTAAAAATCATTCAAAGTATTATTTACTTAAAAATAGTGTCGAATTCATCTAAGATCTCGGGATATATTAGGGGAATTAAAGGAACAGTACAAAATCATGACAATCACCTATATTTTATTCCACAAAAGATTATATCATATAAAAAAAGAAGAAATTCTTGATACCTTGAAAGAAATCCAAACAAGAATACAGAATTGAGAATATTTACCAAGTTCTGGTAGCAGATTTCAGTAGGAAGTTACCACAATCTTTTAGCTCGGAACCTTTATTACATCAAAAAGAAAAGGCTAGCGTGGTATAGAAACATTTATCGGGTTTGAAAAATGATCAGTCTTGTTCAAAATATCTCAGGAAGTTAAAATACCCCGATGACAAATATAGAAAAAATTGGTCTCAGTGATCTATAAGATCTTGCAGGATATTTTGCAAATATCAGGGTCGTAGATTTAAAAACGAATTCAACAGAGGTTGACCAACCTATTGTTGGCAAGGATATCTCTCCTTGAACCAATAAGATCTAATATGGATACTATGATGAAAACATGTGAGAAAACCAAAATGATTTTTGGGTTGGATAAGAATCTTATTGTCAGGCCCCGTGCTAATTACTCAAGATAATAGCACAATTAAGCACATAATCACGGAAGCGTAAAAGTCGGGCTTAAAAATTTTCGAAATAAATTAGACCTGAACTTAAAATCATACATTCAAAATATTCATAATCAAAATATGAGTTGACTCAGACTCACATAAAACAGGTAACACAATTATCAATTCAAATACAGATCCCCAAAATACATAAGACACGGGGCATCCCCCGGGTTCGATACATAAATAAAATAACTGGGACTCATGGAAATGGGGATCGACCAGCTGAACCTCCACTATGTCCAGCTTGGTTACCTGAAGATCCTGCAAATGAGTAACGCAGACCCAAACAACACAAAAGCAGGAACAAATACGAGGTCAAGCCTCAGTACGAAGAGCTATCTAAACAGCTAACATGCAACATGTTATAATCAATGCCATGAATGCATGAAGGCTATCAAAGATTGGATAGCTAGAACAGCAAGTCAACTGGCAATCACATCAATCGAGCCTCTATACCACGTATAGCAAATCAGCCGGTGGAAATCATCGGTCCGTGATCTTCAGGGTCCGTCAACCCATCACAGCTCGATGGTAGACACTCGAATCCGGTCGTCACCACTCCGATGATAGGGTTGGACTTTTCAGGCACGACAACTCAGTCGGCCAGTCACAACGTGGCTCTAATCTCGGTCATCAATCAATCTGTCAGGCTCAATATGTATGCATGTATGCCAATCAATCATCAATGCATGATGCATACATTAATTCCTACGTGAAACAGAATGTACTATTCAATCAATTCAACAAACTGTAACACGTAAAATCATATAATCACATCAGCAGGTTCGCAACATCAATCATAGTCATGTTCATGCTCTAAGCTGCTAAATCTGCTCAATTTGTACCTTCAATCCTCAAATTCTACCTCACAGATTCCTCAAATGCACAACAGGACTTTCTGGAAGCTGGAATCTGTTTCAAAGCCTCAAAATCAGCTTAATTCAAGCATAAATCAGAACCTGTACACTCTAACACCTACGGCCAGAACCATACTCAAGTTCTAAACAATTCTACGCAGGTAATAGCTACTAGACAAAGCTCAATTCAACGAGAAATGCTCACCCCGAAGCTTAAACCAGCAGGAGATCAACGAAACAGACTTCTCCAAAAAGCTTCGAACACCAGTAGCTACTCGCTTCCACTCCAACGCTAACTCAGGGCTTCAAATGGGTAGCAATCGAAAGAGCAACTCACAACGAATCCAGCGCCACAAACTCACTCAAATCATCGGCGGAGAACGGCGGAAATCTAAGGAAGATATGCTCGGGTGAACAGTAGCTCAACGAGGGTTTGGATAAGAAGATAAGAAATATCGGGTTCAAAATATTTCTAAGTGTCGATCAACACTTCTATATATAATCCTCAAATCCAACATCTGTTGATCACAAAAATAATCAGTCGTCGTGAACAGTAGAAATCTGCTAACAAAACCAGTCGCAACAATCATTCGTTGCATTCTCAAAAGAAACGTCAAAACGACACCGTTCTAACTAACTCAAACGACGTCGCAGAGCTTCATCAGCTGACAACATATATCTCTTGTGAAGCAACCAAAAGCTGGTAACAGATCTCTACAAAAACCCATCAGTCGACTGGTTACGCAAAACAAGCCAAAACGACGACGCGCCAACTAATCCAAACTGTTGGCGAACCGTGGCGGATCCGGATCCCGTCTCCCGGCGAGGCAGCGGAAGAACAAAATTAGGCCGGGAAACGTTCAATACAATTCAATAATAACACAATATGAACCATTCATAGGGTGTTTCTCGAGGTATTACCTTGCTGGCGATTTGCGCCTGGCTCCAACCGGAATTACAAGAAGACCGGCGCTTCACGGTAGGCGGCTGTAGATTCGTCAATCAAGTCCACGACCGGAAGGGAGACTCCTTCGTCATCCTGCACTAGAAGGCCTGACGAGATCAGCACGGACGGATTCTCCTCGAAAAACTGATCGGAGCAAGTTCGATCAATTAGCGGCGGCGGCGGCGGTGGAGGCCGGCGGCGGCGGCGGCTTTTGGGAGAGGAAGGGGGCGGCGCACTTAGGAGCTCTAGGGTTAGGGTTGTTGTATCTCATGTCAATGGTTCAGGGATACAGCTAGCCGTGGGCCCACAACCATTGTGGCTCCGGAATCACAATTCCGGACTTGCCCATCGGATCATGGTAAGAGCGTCTAGCAACATCGTCCCATGATCCCCTAGATATCACTGATAGTGCCTGCAAGAACCAGTTGGTCGTGGTTAGCGTATAGTACGGTCCTTTCAATCCATATATCCCGATCAGATCAACGACCATTGGTAAATCGAGAGTCGCTATAGATCCGATAGCTATGCATACATCTTGGAGATCGAATAGTGACATCGCGAGTGTAACTAGGTAAACACATTTACCGAAAACACTTCTAGTACTCTGGCCAGATATTTATACACTATTATCCCCTCAGATAGCATAGGATATCCACGCATGTCTGCGAGCGATGAATCATCGACAACGAAGCATCGACTCCTACATGCATCGGGGTCTCACCCAATCCCGCCGCCATGACCCCAAGGGAGTCGGCAAACGGGTCAAAGTGAGACGCCTATCATGTAGAGTCTCAATGACGTTTCGAGTCGTGAGGACTAATCAGTACAACCAAGACCTCGGACTTATCCACTCGACAAATGGTAACCACTTGAAAAGTCCGAACGAGGGTAGTTCGATAGATCACCAGGTCACTATCTATCTGCATGCTCAGAACATCACAATGTTCCCTACCAATGAAACATGGTACTTCACATCGCAGATACTAGTCTCGAGCTCGGGCGGCCTTATCCTCATTTTGACGGTCCAATCGACTAGGAACGTGTTCAGAATACACAGTGACTATTAGATGTGTTTCATGATAGCCGTCATATCCACTATCACATCTAACATACACTATGGTGCATTCTAGGTCTTTACTAAACGCAATTGTTAATCATCATACAACACAATGAAAGTAAAGAATGCCATAAACAAATGCGAATATCATATATAAAGATTTTCATATACAAGAGTCTATAAACCCACACGCCGCAAGTTGGCTAGTTGGGCATCTACTCTAACAATCTCCCACTTGCCCTAAAGCCAACTACTCATCAGACGCAGTCCCATTGTTTCGCGATGTTTCTCAAACAACGGTCCTGGCAAGGGCTTCGTAAGTGGATCAGTAACGTTGTCCGCAGAGGCGACTCTCTCAACTGCTATGTCACCTCTAGCCACAATATCCCATATTATGTGGTATTTCCTCAGCATATGTTTGGATCTTTGGTGAGACCTAGGCTCCTTTGCTTGCGCAACGGCACCCGTGTTGTAATGCCCAGATATTTTAGAGGCCACAAACTAGAAAGATTTGAGATTGAGGGATTACAGTGCTATTCTATTAAACTCTGTTTCTATCGAGTTTCAAAATTCAGATAAGCTTTTTATCATTTAAGAGCTAAATTTCAGATGTTAGAATGCGATTGCAGCAGCTGTTTAGCCAAGTATAGCAAGTCGATCGATTCTTTTTGTTTTAACTAAAATCGTTCGGTTTCCATGTGCATCATTTTGTTTTAAAACAGAGCACGCTTTTAGAAGGCTTCGACATATTGAATTAAATGCGTTTCTTCTTCCTTAGGCATTTCAAATCATATATATAGGATGTTAGCTGTTTCATGCATCATTATCTTCAAATCAAATTACTTTCAAAGCGGTGCTCTCTCTTAAGAAACCAAACAAAAGACTTTTAAAGTTTTTCGAAGGAGACGATCGGAGTGTTAGAAGTTGGCTGGATCTCTACTGCGATTGTGATTCAAGAATTCAGGCAAGTAAACTCTGTTTCTTGCTCACTCAGTGAAAGCATATATTCAATTCTGTTTGCATGATTATATGAGATTTTAAAGAAAGGAAGATGGCTTCGGCTGTTCTTCAAAACCAGAAAGTTCATGCTCTGTTTTTATGAAGGTTGCGTTTTACTGTATTTTGATCCAAAGAGATGTTTTAGAAAATGGTTTGGTGATGTTCATTCAGTAGATTCTTGAGTTTTCTTCCGAAATTCCATCGAAGTAGCTTACAAGTAGCTTATTCGATCATTTCCAGAAATTTCTTTAGATATTTTGAATTCTTCAGACAAAGGAAAACCATCGTCATTCACCTGGTTAAGTCTGAAATCTGGTTCTTATACCACGACTGATATTTCTTTGTTGGAAATATTCTAAGTATAGATTTCAGCTATTGCATTGTTTGAGTTTAGTAGTTGAGATCAGCAGTCGCACTATTTCATGTTCATCAGCTGATAGTATGTTCATCAGTTGATAGTTTGTTCATCAGCTGATAGTTTGTTCATCAGATATTTGTATTCAGCAAATGCATTGCTTTCATAAATTCAGCAGATGCATATTCAGCAGATGCATTGTTTTCATAAAATCAGCAGTTGCACTTCTTCGTTGAAAATCAGCAGCTGCATGGTTATCGAAAAACCAGCAGGTGCATTTCTTTTGCTAAAACCAGCAGGTGTATTTCTTTGTTAACACCAGCGGGTGCATCTTTCCTTGTTAGAATTCAGCAGCTGCATTCCTTTGTTAGAATTCAGCAGTTGCGTTGTCTTTCAAAATTCAGCAGAAGCATTTCCTAGTAAATTTCCAGCAGCTCACTGTTCACCAGCAGATGTATTCCATTTTGATATTTCAGCAGTTGCTTTATTTGTTTCTAAGTACTGATTCATTTCAGCTGGTTACTGTTCATTCTTCGTTTTCTTCAACAGATAACGAAATTTCAGAATTTGATTTCTTACTCATTTACACTTCAATTCAAATGAATCTTTCGACTTATCTGACAGATTCAACTAGCTAATTTATTCAGTTTTCATCTTCGCAAGCTTTACAGAGAAATCCTTTACAGTTCCAGAACAACATTAGACAAAAGAAAAACCAGTAATTCGTGCAAGAGAGAAAGAAAACAGATTTTAGAAAGAAAAGAAAGAGCAGAACGATGTTTTAGAAAATATTTTAAGTTATGACAACAAAGAGGGTCCCCAGAAGAAGGGTGAGTGCGCGGCTGACGAACCGTGTGCCCTTTCAACAGAGGAAGGATCAGGTGTATAGGTCGACAGATCTGTATATCCCTTCACCATGAGCCATAGAGCTAGAGACTGATATCAGGAGTTTGATCAAACGAATTGGACCAAAATGTTTAAAGTGTTGTCATAATTTCAGAAGAGCGCAAGTGTGATTTTCATCACAGCTCCAGAGAATGTTTAAAGAAAATGTTTTCAGAATTTGATTATGTTTTATGCTTTCAGTTTCTATCAGAATTCTCAGTTATATATTATTGCGCTTGTTCATTCCAAAGCGTATTCAGATTTCAGTATGTATTCAGCTTCCAGTTTCAGTTTCGATTGCATGATTTTGCTATTCCAGATTTTACCTGCTGAGCTTTCGGCTCACTAGTTTTCATTGAGTGCAGGTATTGAGCAGTAGGAGCTGGATGGAGAGTGGTTGGTTGTGTTAGAGTAGATGCCCAACTAGCCAACTTGTGGCGTGTGGGTTTTATAGACTCTTATACAAACAGTCTTTATATATGATATTCGCATTTACTTATATGGCGTTCTTTACTTTCATTATGTGTGTAATGATTTACAATTGCGTTGAGTAAAGACCTAGAATGCACTAAAGCGTATGTTAGATGTGATAGTGGGTAAACACATCTAATAGTCGCTGTGCATTCTGAACATGTTCCTAGTCGATTGGGCCGTCAAAATCAGGATAAGGCCGCCCGAGTTCGAGACTAGTATCTACGATGCGAAGTACCATGTTTCATTGGTAGGGAACATTGTGAT
>KQ995702.1:176350-187537 GCA_001598015.1 Dorcoceras hygrometricum
TGATGGTCCCAAAAATAGGATCAAAACAAGTATAGGAGTTCAGAAGGGGGGGTTGAATGAACTCCTTCGATTTTTCTATTTCAAATTCTTTTCAAAACGTTTTAAGCGCTGCTTAACTCAAGCCCGAGTTACCAGACTTGAGATATCTCAGTTAAGTGCAAATCTCTCGGCTAACTAAAAGTGCGGAGTGAAGCCGTTTAATTTGTGAACAGTTAACAACAAATAAGTGCGTAAATGTAAAGAGATAAGAGTCGAGAATTTGTTTCTGGAAGTTCGGATATAAATATCCTACGTCTCCCCTTCTTCCTTTTCAGGAAGGTATCACTAGAAGATTTGATGTATACAGTCCTTCTGCAGACACCCGATCACACAAGCCTCACTTGTATAAACTCCTAGCACCACTAACTTCACAAACTTCCATGTAGATGCAGCTGCTGGTTTATAGCACTTATCAATATTTCAAACGGCTTTTAAGAGCACGTTTGTTACAGACTCAATCAAATGATAACAATCAATGCAGTAGTTTGAGTGTTGTAAAATCCTCTGGTTTCTAAACAAAGAAACTTGATTCAACAATGTGACCAAAGGATGACTCAAAGGTATGTCTATGTAAGATTTGAACTGTAAGGTTCTTCGAGTCTTTGAGAGCTTTTGAGAATGCTTCAATTTGGGAGATAGCTCAGGAATTAATTTGACAGCGTTTCAGCAATAGCAAAAGTGAGAGTTGTTATCTTCAATTCAAATCATCTGCTATTTATACTCTTTGCTCAATGATCGATTGACTCTGATAAGGCAATGAAATCCCTTTTTGAAATACTGACAATCGTACGCCGTCAATCCTGCTCCACTATATGGTAAATTGCATATCGTCAGAGGCAGGAAAATCATTTCCATATATGTGCAATCCCGTTGTAACGACCTCTGCCAATGTGTACTATTTACCCAGAAATAGTACCAATCTTGTCTCCTTAATTCCAGGCAGTTGAACGATTCTTGTTTTGGCCATCGATCTTTTCCAATTGAGTATACGATTGAATTTAAATCAACTTAATGCTTGCGCCTGAAATCATTTCTGTTGGCAGATATTTCTTTGTTGAAGATGATGAATAGTCCAACACTGTTCAAATATCTGTCGCGATTAAACAGATCTGACCATTTGCAATTTCAGCAATGATGACGTCATCATATCTGTTCCTCTACTGTAGCCGACGTCATCATATCTGTTATATGACCATTGTAGCTAAATCTGATGGTGACGTCATGATATCTGATATTTCTACTGTAGCTGACGTCATCATATCTGTTGATAGCAAACGATGTCGCGTTGAACTTACTGTTACCAAATCTGTTGATAGCAAACGTTACTCACACTGTTCCAAATACAAACATCTCTTGCACTGTTTCGATATCTGTTGGCAGAAAACTTTCCCTATACAATAACGATGTCTGTTGGTAGATATCTTCCCTAATACAATCGACAAGTCTGTTTTCAGCAACCATTACTAATCCAATAGCGATATCTGTCGACAGCAATGAACATTCTCAAAACAAATACTTAAAAACGATTTTACAAGCCTGTGCTTAATTCAAGTCTGAGTGACCAGATTTGAGGCTCTCAATCCAAATCTGTTTTCTCGGTTAACAATTAAATGTGCGAAAATAAACTGATTAAACAGTGAACAGTAAAAATTATGATGCAGATAATGTAAATAGAGTAAAGGTCAAGAATTTGTTTCTAGAAGTTCGGATCTCAAATATACGTCTCCCCTTCTTCCTTTTTAGGAAGCTTCCACTAGAAGATTTGATGAATACAGCTTCTGTAAACACCCAGTCCGGCAAGCCTCACTTAACGTGAACTCTTAGCACCACAATACAACGCAGATTTTGTCAGGCCTTGTGCTCACAAAAGAGTAAAATCACACAAACACAAGCGGAAGCTACTAAAAAGCGGGTAAATTTTTTTTTGCTTTTGGCCTGACGGTTTAAACAATATAATTTAAAATACCGCAATACTCAAAATATATCCCAGTTTATAAAAACAACCAACAGTATAGCATAACAATAGCAACAACAACATGTATCAGACTCCAACAATAATACAACACCAAAGCACAGGGCATCCCCTGGCTAACTGTACTGATACATATAAATATGCTATACGCTACTGGGATATTCTAACCACCTCCTGGGGCACCACCAGCTGGGTTAAAACCACGACCAGCTGTAAAACCTTGATTCCCTGAAAACAACACAAACAGAGAAAACAACCAAGCCCCAGAGGGACATGGGGTCAAACCCCAGTACGGAGAGCAACTGAAATATCTAAAAGAAATGCATAAGATAAAATGCAGATGCTATGCATGAGAATCCGGATAACAGCTGAAGGCTACAACCAACAAGGGATCCCAGGAACTCAAACATAGCTCAACGATATCAGCAACGAATCAGTGGCCACAGGGTGTGTTCAAAGTGTGGTAATGAGCCACTCGCCTTGACACTACACCCTAATACCAGATGCAACAAACAACTCAACCTGCCGTTGCCTCGCCCATGAGCTGTGGTAGTTAACCACTCGGCGCATGGTGGCTAACAGATCCCAGCAAGGAGATGAGAGTGCGGTATTGCCGCTCGCCCTCGCATCCTGGTAAGAATCAACAGCAACAATACAACAAGATACAAGGCTGCAAAATACGATACACAAGGGATCGGAAATATGCATGAACAAATGCGTGTATGCAAATCACATAAAACAGCTACCATAAACATCAATGCTCAGCAAGCAATACACAGCCATGTTCACCGATACATCCCAGCAGCCTCACATTAAATCTCACGGCAATTGCAAGCTACATCAAGCTCAAATCTGTACCTTATACTCTGTGTAACAATTACTGCTAACAAAGGTCCCGAGAAATCTGAATTTCAACCTGTCGAAACACACAGGGCATAAATCACAGGGATGCTAATACACAGAAAGCACTGTTGGGAGTCACACGCTCAACCAACTATCATCCTAGTCAACAATTCAACAGGAAGCTCAATTCTAGGCTAGGAACAAGATTCCATCGAATTTACGAAGTTCTACCTGAACTACGAAATACATGGGCTAAACTAGCAACTTCGCGATCCTCAACTAGCCAACCACAGCTTCCAAAAGTGGCGTAAAATGGAAGAGCTTCTCGAGAGGAGTCCAACGCTACCTCAAGCGTATCAAACAATGGCCGGAATCGACGGGAATTCACCGGAAAAGCTCATGGTGAACAGTACTAGGGTTCGAAGAACAGAGGTCGACAACCGAGAGAATATTTCGCTAAGTATGGGAATCCAATAATCCAAATCGAAGACCAAGTCTTATTATATAAATACTCTCAACTGCTGATAATAGATCCCACCGACAAAACCAGTCGATACTCACTAATATACAACCAGCAGATGCAAAGCAAACCAATTGCTGAATCTCTTAAACAACGCTAGCAAAACGGTGTCGCAGCGACTTAACTAAACGACTTCGCACAGCTTACGTCATCCTATCTGTCAATAGATGGTTAACTAAAACCAGCGACTGGATTCTCAACAACGCAACATATATTTGCGGCTGGTACCAAACGTGACATCAAAACGCAGCGTTTCAACTAATCTAAACGACGTCGCTTAACCACGTCAGCAAATCTGTTGAACTAATACAAGCAACAACTGATCGCTACTAGGGGCAAACATACCAACTGATGATTTCTTAGAGCTAACCAAAACAACGTAGCCTCCACTAATCCAAACGACGGCGTATTGCTCTTCGCTACAGGAGCTTGCTGCTAACAGATATCACCCAGTCGATGCTTCACAAAACATCACCATTATGAAGTTCCCTAGCGCTCTCTGCTGAATCCACGTAAGCGTTGCTGCTGGAAGATCCTACACAACGCCTAAAATACTATCTGCTGGTAGACTTTGCCAATGACTGGTCACTCACGCCAAAACGACGGCGTTTTATCTCCCGCGTTACTAACACACGCTACGACTGGTTTTCACCAAATCGACCAACTTTCATCACGAAACCAGCTTTTACCCAAAAATTTCAAAATACGAAAACTTCCAGAATTACTCTAAAAATCGATTAATTCAACCAAATCAATCGTATACAATTCCAGGTCTCACATTTGAGGTGGATTGCACAATACTTTTCTTTTGAGTTGTCCTTTTCTTTTGAGCTGACCTTTTGTCGTCTTTTGATTATTGGTTGGGTGCACGCGATTTTGAAGCTTCCCTTGATTTTAAAAATCAAAGGGATCTTGCGAAGCAGGTCCTCCGTAGGGATCGGACGAGATCGATTCTTCTGATTTGGCAGCTTTTGAAGAACACTGAGACATAAATTCAAAGAGACGATTTTGAAATTCTGGGTCATTTTTGAATTGCTCCCAGAAGGTTTTTTGAGTAGGATCAGCATCGACTTTGGATGTTTGGGCCGTTTGGGTGGTTTTTTGAACTGGATTCTTTTGTTTTTTGTCCTCAGATGAATATTTGGGCTTTTGTCCTGTGGATTGGAAATGACGGACAACTTGCTCGTTGCATAAGTGGGTATCATATTTTCCCCACCATTTGATTTTATGAATCCGTACCAAGGAGAAAGGTACGGGATCTGGATATAGTTTTTGGAAATCGAAGTCCCAAGCAAAGATCCATGGAACTTTGAATTCAGCATGAAATTTTAAAGGTTTTTGAAAATTAGGAAGGCAGGAGTGTTCAGAGAAGATCTCCAAACCTTTTTTGACATCTTTGGGGAGTATTGTGGAATCGGATCCCATGAGTTTCCACCACTCAGAACCAAGTTGGAAAATTTGAATCACAACCAGCATGAAAGGTAAAGAACCATGAATGAGAATAAGGACGTAAATAAAAAGTTCTAAACCAGGCATGTTTGTAGTCCATGTAATTAAAAGTTGAAGGTTCAAAATTGACAGAAAAGGGACGAAGTTTGAAATTATTGACTGGATGATGGTGAGTGTCATCCCATTGGGTAGAAGAGATGACTTGTTTAATGATACATTTGGACTATTGAATTGCATTTTTTGAATCTCTTTTGTGGACTATTTCAATAGAATCTGTGTCCACGAGGATGAGTTCGTAAAATTTTTGGGGTTTGGTCAAGTATGTTGAGTCCCAGTATTGTGTAGAAGGAAAACGTAAATAGTCTTGCTTTTGACTTGTTGAGGAATTTCCATGAAAGGGGCAAACCCAAGATTCTCGGGCCAAGGCTTATGAACATATTTATGTTCATCATTTTCTTGAGGGGTTGAAGGAGTAGTTTGAACTTGTTTTGAAGAAGAAGCTAGAACAAATTTGTAAGGTAGTTCAGGAATATTTTGAAGCGGGCTGTAACAATTGTAGTTTGAAGTAAGAGGGGGAAATTGACCAGTATGTCTTGGAGAAGGCGTTTTAGTAAGTGTTTGAGGGTAATGAAGTTGGACGAGCTCTTTTGTAGAAACCTTAGGTAACTCATAATATTTTGCATTTTGAATTTTCTGCTTTGGAGGGTCCATCTGCAAGAAAATTTTGTTTTCCTTGTAAAAATTCTCTGGTTAGGAAGTCAGGAAGAGAATTTTCTTCCCCTTTGATAAATTCAATTTCAAAATCAAAAACAGAAAGTATGTCTTGCCATCGTGCAAAAATTTGTTTGGAAACAAGGTTTTGAACATCTTTGAAGATGACTTCCTTTGCAGATTTGCAATCAACTCTTAAAAGAAAAGTTTTGTTAAAAAGATCATCTTGAAATTTTGAAATACAAAGAACAATGGATAAAATTTCTTTTTTGATAGTGGAATAATTTTTTTGAGGTCCGAGCGAGAGACCTGAATGAAATCTAACTAACTGTTCGTGAGTTTCTAAACGTTGTTTGAGAATACCTCCATTACCTATGTCAGAGGCATCGGTTTCAACTATCATGAATGCTATGGGATTGGGTATGCCTAAACAAGACAAAGTTTGAACTTTGGATTTTATATTTTTAACTATACTTGTATGTATATCAGTCCATGGAGGGGGATTCTTTTGCAGGCGTGTGTATAAAGGTTGGCAGATTTGACAAAGGTTAGGGAAAAATTATGCTATATAATTAAGGCATCCTAAAAATCGCTGTAGTTGATTTTTTTTCTTTGATTTGGTCAGGGAATTTTTCAGCAAAGTGAATCACCCTATGAATTGGTTTAATAAACCCTTTTGTGATATCATGTCCTAAGAAACGGATTGAAGTTTGAAATAATTTCATTTTCTTTTGTGACAACACAAGACCATTTTGTTTAATTATTTGGAAAAATGTCTAAGGTGTTTGAAATGTTGATCTAAATTTTCAGAATATATGAGAATATCGTCTATATAGACAATACTGAAAGAACTATAAGGATTGAAAATATCATTCATGATTCTTTGGAATTCGGAAGGAGCATTTTTGAGTCCAAAAGGCATTACGTTCCATTCATAATGGCCAAAAGGAACTGTGAAAGCTGTTTTGTAACGATCAGCTTCAGCAATTTGTATTTGCCAGAAACCAGATTTGAGATCAAATTTGGAAAATATTTTGGCTGAAAGTAATCTATTGATTAGGTCTTTTTTATTTGGAATTGGATATCTTATTTTTTCTACGTAAAAGGCAGAACAACTCCAAGGTGATTTGGAAGATCGGATCAGGTTTTTAGATAAGAGATCTTGAATTTCTTTTTGGCAATGGTGTAGAAATTCTTGATTCATTTGGATCGGACGAGCTTTTGTAGGGATATTTTCATTGAAATCTTTTTCATAAGGAAGAGTTACTATATGACTCTTGCGATCCCAGAAAGCGTTTAGGAGTTCACTACATATTTGATTTGTGATAAAAAGTTCTAATTCAGTTATTTTCTTTTTAGTTTGAGGATTAGCCAATTGTTCTTCAATATGGAGGTATGGGAGTTTTTCTTTTAAGGAATTAATATGACATCTTTTGTGATGTATAATATTTATTTGTTTAAATATTGAATAATTTTGTGATAATAATATTTCTTTTTGTTTGACAGGTGTTATGAAAGGGAAAAGGATATGTCGACCATGGATTTTGGTAAACACACCTTTAGCATTTACTTGGAAAGGGTAAATTTGTGTAAGGAAATGAGTGCCGAGAATCATATCTTGTGATATGTCACGGACAAGAGTGAATACATTTTTGAAACAGTAACCATTATTACAGATGTGAGCATTTGATAATTTGTATCTTATATCGAGTGGTTTTGAATTAGTAGTATATAGTTTTTCTGTTGTTTTTTCATAATATTTTGAAGGTATCACGGCTTCGCGTAAAACATTATGATCCGCCCCAGAATCAACAAGGGCAATAAGAGTAATTTTAAAATCATTTATGACTAAATCTATGTTGACATACCATTTTCGGAATTCAATATTTTGTATGGAGTTAATAAAATTGCTTGCTGATTCTTTATTAAGGGGATCAAGGGGAATCTCGTCCATATCGTCGGGTATAGTTTTATTTGAAGTAATAAGTAACAATTTAGTTTCTAATTCTAAATCTTTTTCTCGTAGGGAGAAAAGATCTTTTTGAAGACGATTGACTTTCATTTTAAGCATATTGATTTCTGATTGTAAATCTTTTGTAGTTATTTGTTTGAGGATACTCTGTTGAGGATATTTATTGAACAGAGTACTTAAACTGAAATGTTCTTTGGCAGGGTCACGTTTTGAACTTGATTCCTCGATTATTAAGTCCTTTAACTTAGTAAGGTATTGTTTTTGAATTTATTGATCCGGGATTTGTTGTACCAAATCAAGTATAGCTTCTCTTTTATCTTTTGAAATCACACATAAGTGACAGATGCCTTTTGAAGGTTGTTCATTTTCAGATTCAGTTTCATCTTTTGTAGATGTACTAGTATCACTGGGAATATCGTCTAGTAATTCATTAATCTTTTGTTTTGGTGATCTTTTATGACTTTTCTTTGGTTTGTTATCATAGTTGTTTGATGTGTGTCCAGGTTGGTTACAATTCCAACATTTTAATGTGTTTGATCGGGTATTAGGTCTTTTATGTTTACGGAATCGGGGATTACGAAACTTTGATGTTCTATCATATGATTTAAAAATTTTTTGTTTCTTTCTACGGCGGATAGAAGGAGGGTCAATGTTCATTAAGCCGAACATTGAACAGAAACTATCCAACTCTTTACGAGTTGTTGTACGATCAGATCTGTATTTGGCTTGAAGTTTGAGTTCAGAACATAATGATAATCGTTCCTTTTTAATGAAGGCAAACAATTGGCCAAAAGTCATGTCCCCAAAAGGAATGTCTTCACTGCCTATTGCTGTTTTTAGTCTTTGAATTATTCTTTCTCCGAAGAGGTGGGGTAACCCATTATGAAACGTTCTTTCCAAAAAGACATATTACAGTCTTCTCGGCGGAGAATCTGAGTTAGGAAAACATCTTTGTACCAACGATAATCAGTTAAGGATGGACATTTAAGATTTGTTAGGATGATTTTTGAGGAATTAAAGTCTTCATTTGGATTTCCTATAAAATACATTGATATAGTAACTATTAAAAATTCACATGAATCCTTTTGTTCAGTGATGACACCGTTATCATCTTCATTATGAATTGTATGATTAAGTATACTTAACTTTGATTCTAGGGATAGGGCTTTATCCCACCAATTTTGTAATTGGTCGGTAAACCCTTGAATAATCAAGAGTGTGGCTGTTTCTTCATCTTGACCTTTAATCTTATAGGTTGCGCGAGCCATACCCATTTCTTGTAAGGTATTGAGAATTTCATATTCAGATTTACCATCTATGTTCCATTCAACTATTGATTGACCGTCATATTTCGTGCTTTTGAATTGGTTCCTTTCTTCGTAACCAATATCAACAGGCGTAGGCCGTCGATAGTAATTACGAGAGTTCGTATTTTGATAGTTATTATTGAATCTTCTTCATCTATTATAGATTTTATTAATTTGATCGTGGTCATCCGTAAAAGGATTTTGAACGATATTGATGTCATCCTCTGATTCTGAGTAAGATTCAGAAGTATGGGAAACTTCAGGTTCATTATGTTGTATGTTATTGGTTTCTACGCAATTAATTTTGCTTCCTGATGTTCCAATTTCGGATAATTTTGTAGAGATTTTATTCAGTAGGAAATCAGTATTAGTATTAAAACTTATTTGTTTTTCTTTTTCAATAGAGAGAGGTTTTGTTTGAAAAAAGGGTTTTGCTGTGGTATCATTAAATATTGATGGTTTCGATTGTTGAGTATGAGAAAGATTATTTGAGATATGGTCAACTTGATTAGATATAGTCTTAAGGATTTGATTAGAATAATTATCTGTTGAAAGATTTTATTAATATCTTCTGTATTTACAGGCTCTTTGTCACTGCGTCCTCTTTTAAAAGGATCAGCTATAACGTCACCTTTGACAGTATGCAGTTGTAATGTTTGGAGAGGTGGATGAACAGCAGTAACAATTTCATTGCTACTAAGTGTCCATTTTTTATGGAGAGTTGTATTGACATGAATGGCAGATTTGTTTTGAAAATCATTGAAACCTTCGGCAGATAGAAATATGGTTAAAAATGTATAAAAAGGAATATTTGATTTTATTGTTTTCATCTTTTGGATCCATTCTTTATAAATATTTTCTTTAATATGTGTATGTAGTTTGTCATACCATTTTTTCTTTTCATGATGAAATTGATCTTGCATTTCTTCATTTAGGTATTCGAAATCTGGGTGGAATTCTTTTGCAGATGTGATCATCATGACCATACTGGAGATTGAAGGAGATGTTGGAGGTGAAAAATTTTGAGGCGAAGAAGGACCTGATCTAGGTTTTGGAATAGGAGTTACAAAATCATATTTGGATGTAGTTTTTGAAAAAGTTGAGAATGAATGGCGAGATTGAGATCTTCGTAAAACTGGAGCAGATTGTGTGGGTGAATTAAATTTTATTGTGATTTTACCATCTTCTTCTTCAACTATTTGGGAAATATCTCTACGTTCTATATTTCGAGGTATTTGAGGAGTGTTAATTATGAATTGTTGTGGAATTGTTATTTCATTCCATTTTAGTCTTTTTGGTGTAAAGACCGTAGGTGTTTCAGCATCTATTTGTAACAAAACTGTTTCTTCTTTAGAAGAAGGCAGTCTGTTGTATTTGGGGTATAATTGAGAAGACAGAAGTCTAAAGTATACTCTGTAAATTATTGCAAAGTTCTTACAGGGATGAAATTCATCGCCCTGGATATGAACATCTAGTATCAAAGAATCTAAAATCATTGGATCTGTAAGATCCACAGAGAAATTAGGAGAACAATACTACCTCACTGAAAAATAAGCGTTAAGATTAATCTGTTTTAATCAAGATGGCTTTAAGACTACGAAATCTATTTTCATTTGGATGTCAGGCCTCGTGCTCTAAACAGAGTAAAATCATACAAACACATGCTGAAACTATCAAAAAGCGGGTAAAATTTTCGCTTTTGGCCTGACGATTTAAAAAAATATAATTTAAAATAACATGATACTAAAAATAGAAACCCAGTTTACGAAAATCACAACAACAATAACAGTATAGCATAAAACAAGTATCCGACTCAAACAGTCAAATACACCAATAAGCACAGGGCATCTCCCCGGCTAACTAGACCGATACATATAAATATGCTATACGCCACTGAGATACTCTAACCACCTCCTGGGGCACCACCAGCTGGACTAAAACCACGACCAGCTGTAAAACCTGGGTTTCCTGAAAACAACACAACAAGGAAAACAACCAAGCCCCAGAGGGACATGGGGTCAAACCCCAGTACGGAGAGCAACTATAAAACAACAGTAAACAGCAAGAATAAAATGCAGATGCTATGCATGAGAAAAAGAAACAACAGCTCAACGGGATCTGCAACAGAATATGTGGCCACGGTGAGTGTAGGACATGTGGGTGCTACCCACTCACCCCTGTCAAGACCCGTGCTAATTACTAACAATTAACACATAATAAGCGCATAAACACGGAAGCTTAAAATCAGGGCTTAAAAATTTTTCTAAATACAATGGGCCTGAACTTCAAATCATACATTCAAAATATTCAATACTCAAAATATGAGTTGACTCAAACTCATATGCAACAGGTAACAACATAATATCAATCAAAT